>NW_019291715.1:0-69893 GCF_000500325.1 Leptinotarsa decemlineata | reverse complement strand
AAACAGATTGTAGCAGTTAGATTGATGATTTCATGAAAAACTTATTGAAAAACTACTGAAAGTTTTCAAAGTTCACCAAAGAGGGAGTGGGAGAGTCACTCTTTCGATTTGATTTCCACCAACTTTATTTGAGAACTACAGTGCGAGTCTCTAACATCGAACAAATTCACTAAATCAAAGGTGTTGTTTTTTTCGGAAATATGCTCGGACACGTCGATTAGTATTTTGAGGTACCCTTATTTTCATGCAGAAAAAAATTATACAGTGTGTCTCAAATATGAGATATGACTTCATCGATAATTTTTTTAAATGACAACCCTGTTCTGTTAATGACTTTTATCAAAGGGTTCAACAAGTTGCACATGCCTGCCAAATTTCAATTTTCCACTCCTTGTCATTTAAAAGATTAACAAACATTATCTAATTCAAAAAATTAATTAAATTCAATAGTCTACCTTCAATAAATGTTTGGAATGTTAGTGATACCTGACAGTGACATTGTCATAAAAAAGTTATCAAAAAAAAGTAAGGAGAGTAGTATCGCATTCCAATCATATTTGTGCACAAAAACTGTTCACAGTTTGTTGTTCGCTATTAGTAAAATGCCGTACTCAACTGAAACACATAAGATTGAAATTCTAATGATGATTGGCTACGGAGATAGGACAAGAACACAAAATGAAGTTACCTATTTATTCAGAGAGAAGTATCCTAATTTACCACCCATATCGCGAAGTACCGTAAGCAAAATCGAAAGTGGGCATTTAAGAAAAACAGTGAAGAGGTCAAAATAAATGTTCTTCTCTCTGTCGAAGAAAATCCCCATGTCCCCACTAGGCAGATATCTAGGGAACTCGAAATTAGCCAGTCTTCAGTAGCAAGAGTTCTCAAAGCTGAAAAAACCTTCATCCATATAAAATAACAATCCTCCAGGAGCTCACCGAAGATGATCCAGATAGAAGACTCCAGTTTTGCGAACAAATGATGGATCTACTAGACAAGAATGTTGTACAAAGAGAAAACGTTCTATTTTCTGACGAATCAACGTTTATGTTGAATGGTGTGGTGAATCGTCAAAATTGTCGTTACTGGGCAGACAGAAACCCACACTGGATGAGCGAAGGCCACAGTCAACATCCAGAAAAAGTCAATGTATGGGCAGGGATTGTTGGTGATCGAGTTATAGGACTGAGTTTCTCCCAAGAAAATCTTACTGGAGCAAGATATTTGGAATTCTTGCAGGAGGACTTATTTCCGAATTTGGCTACTTTGTTTCCTTGTCCTATAGAAGCTGATGTGCTGAATAGAAACATCTGGTTTCAACATGACGGGCGCGCCTCCTCATTTTGCAAGACCTGTCCGTGAGTACCTGAATGATGTATTTCCAGGCAGATGGATTGGCAGAAGAGGACCTTGTGAATGGCCACCTAGGTCTCCGGATTCAACACCACTTTTTCTTATGTGGTTACTTGAAGAGCAAAGTTTTTAAGACCAAATTGACAAATATTGAAGATTTGAAAGAACGAATAAGACAAGAGTGTAGGCTAGTTTCCGGCGAAGTAGTCAGAAATGTTCAAAACGAGTTACGTTCAGGGTATTGTCAGTTAGTGAATGCACAACATTTTGTACACTTGTTAAAGAAAGACTATTGTATTGAATTCATTTTTTGAATTAGATAATATTTGTTAAATATCTTTTAAAGGACAAGGAGTAAAAAATGAAATTTGTCAGGCATGTGCAACTTGTTGAACCCTTCAATAAAAGTTATTAAAAAAACAGGGTTGTCATTAAAAAAAACATCGATGACGTCATATCTCATATTTAATATACACTGTATACATTTTTTTGCATTGAAATAAAGGCAATTTAAAATACTGATCGACGTGTCCGAGCATATTTCCGAAAGAAACAACACCTTTGATTTAGTGAATTTGTTCCATGTTAGAGACTTGCACTGTATATCACGACATGTTTCGCAGTAGAATCTCTGTTGAAGAAGCTACTATGTTAGCGAAACATGTCGTGATATATTTCTTAAATGGAGTTTGTGGAGATCAAATCGAAAGGTGTAGTTTATGAAAAAATCAAATTTTAGTTTACTCGTATTCAAAGTAATGGCACTGATTCAGGAATAAAACAAGTTGCAGATGTAACAAATGGTTTGAAGATTGGCTCTATTCATCAACGTAATCACCATCAATAGCCACACAATCATTCCAGCGCCGCTCTAATATTTCAATAAAACTTTTGTAAAACCATTTAAGTATTTCAGCAATAACCTCTTTTGAGGTCTGCGAACAGAAAAAAATCGCTGAAAGCCAGACATAGAGAATACGGTGGATGCGGAAGCAATTCCAAGCCCAATTCATGCAATGGTGCCATTGTTTTGATTGGCTCGTGACACGGTGCGTTGTCTTAATTAGCACATCGATTACATCAGTTCAAGAAATTTTGAGAAGGAATAAATTTACACATCACATAGTCAGAAAAATCCAAACGGACTCTGCAGAAAAAAAAAATTTGAATATGGCTAATCAAACAACCTCGTTAAGTTAATAAAATATGTAATGAAAGTTCATGGTGTGATGAGAGTAGATTTATGAATGTTTCAACAGAAATATTCATCACCGGCGAGTTAGAGGAATGAAAATAGTGGTTGGCCACTAATTCGTTACTTCTGAAAATAATTTGTTCCTTCATTACATGAAAGTTATACATAGCGTAATGGGGTATGGGGTTAACTAGATTTTGACTTTCGTAATATCGGTAGTTTTCGAAAATTTTGCAATGAATCTTTACGTTTCAGTTGCCGCAATCTTGTCTTTCGGATTGCGTATTACTTTTTGAGGGATCGATTGACTAATCAATTATGAATACCCGCTTGAAGTTGTCACCTGAAGTGAATAGAATTCGTAGATTTCTTAAAAGACAGTTCATATCTATGTTATTATAGCAATAGTTTTTCGAAGCTTTCTAAAAAAATGAACCCGGTAATGTGTACTAGTAGTTGTGTGATATTCTGTACATTTCACTAGTACATTTTGCAAAACATACAATGGAAGGAACGTGAACGAAAAAGCCATATACGAACATAAAGCCTAATAAATTGGTTAAAGCTTTCGCGGCCAAGATTTTCAGTGTTACTATCTACATTCGGGTTTGAAGGCCGTCGTAGTTTGGAACTGCATCCTAACGTTTCGCCAGCACGAGTAGCTGGCTTCCCAGAGGTTTATTCATCTTGATGATTCACCTATGGCTGGTTATTTCTAGTCCGTAGGATGTATTTATGTTATGTAGTTATGTTATGTAGTCCGTCTCTCTTGTTGATGTGTTGCCATTGGCAGTGACTTATCTATTCCCGCCGTACCTATTAGCGGCTTGTTTTTGAATACGGTATTAATACATGACTTATCAGTAAGTGACTTGACCTTGCATTACGCTTTTGCCACTTTAGCATCTTTGAGTATGGAATTCGAAATCCGGTTAAGCGTTTCCGCATCCTCTTTTTCTGTTGTAGTTCTCCGTATGTTTATGGATTTTCATGGTTTTCCGTACAAGCCGACCTTGGTACTCCCGCAGCTGATAGTGAATCTCTTTTGTCTTTCTCAGATCTGAGGTTTTGTTATATTTTCCTGGTGGGCTTGAACACTGTTTTTATTATATATTAGATTTTTTTGATTCTGTCTGTAACCCTAAGACAGTTCAGGTTATTACTTGGATGCTAATCACTGTAATGCCACTGAGGAAATTGTTCAAAATCTGGCAACAAAGCGGTTCTGCCAAGTATTCTAATATGCTGCAGCTGTATA
Organism: Leptinotarsa decemlineata; assembly: GCF_000500325.1. Classification (NCBI taxonomy): domain Eukaryota; kingdom Metazoa; phylum Arthropoda; class Insecta; order Coleoptera; family Chrysomelidae; genus Leptinotarsa; species Leptinotarsa decemlineata. The sequence goes on along the minus strand of NW_019291715.1, from coordinate 66,084 downwards.
CGAGACTTGTAACGACTATTACTTTTACATGACAAACGTGTCTGATTTTTCACACAAAATTGTATATCCGGATATCCCTTCTGCAAGAAGGCCGGTTCTTCATGGGGAAGGTTTACCAGTTCCAACACCCCCGGTAAATTGGGAGAAAGATTTGGAAATGTATGATGACCAGGCAGGTTCACATGTTGTGCCAGAAAAAGATGGTCCTTATTTTCCTGAGAGTGAAGGAAGAACACCCAATTGAATCGAACGACCTGAATTAAATGACCTAGTTCGGGATCTCCACTTGTCCGAAGACAATGCTGAACTATTAGGGTCCAGATTACAAGAATGGAATTTACTAGCCCCTAAAACCAAATTTACAATATTTAGGATTCGTAATCAATAGCTATACTCGTTTCATACTATGCTATACTACTATACTATAAAATGTGCATTTTTGTAAATCCAAATGGTGTGATTGTAAAATTAGGATTTGAAAATAATCCGGGTAAATGGCGTTTATTTATAGATTCGTCTAAAACAAGTTTAAAAGTCGTTCTGTTCCATAATTCCTCTTCCACATGCAATTGCCATTAAGGAAACATACGAAAGTTTGTCACTTATTCTAAATCTAATAAGTTACAATACGTATAAGTGACAAATATATGGTGAACTGAAAGTCATAGGACTATTACTAGGTCTTCAGGGCGGATTCACGAAGTTTCGCTGTTTTCTTTGCCTTTGGAACACTAGGGCAACACAGAGCCATTATTAAGCAAAAAAAATGGCCTCCGTGAGATAAATATATTCCAGGTCAAGCTAACGCGAAGAATATACCTTTTGTTAATCCCAAAAAAGTTGTGTTACCTTCATCACACATTGAAATGGGGTTATTTAAAAATTTTATAAAAGCATTAGACAAAGAAGGTGATGGTTTGGATATATTAAACACGTTATTCCAAAATTAAGTGATGCAAAGCACAAGGAAGGTATATTTGTTATACCATGTATGGGATACCTATATAGCATAAATAGGGCTAGCTCGCATTAGTTTCTAGTTTTAATCTTCCTCTTTGAAGATGATCACTTGGTGATCGAAACACGTGTCGATTTGGTGATGGGAAAAAACTCCAGTAATATTCATTACAACATCAAAGGTTCCAAACAGTGCATTATAAATACCACAAATTAGAAAACTACTGCGTCATCAACAGTTTGATCAAAAATTAGGTAATGTTGAATTAACTGCGTAGTTCTTTCAAAAAAATTGTTTGCAATTTTTAGGGAACATGGAAGCAGAAAGTTAGGAAACACTTGCAGAAAAACTACTTGAAAACTACTGCAGAATGGGATGTTGCATGTCTCTCAAAATACATTTCTAGCACTCCCATTTGAATTTTTTCCCATTAAATTTGGGAGCTGTCAGTGATGAACAAGGGGAATGGTTCCACCAAGACATACTAACAATGGAGCAACGTTACCAAGGCAGATGGAATGCAGCATTGATATGGGATTATTGTTGGTTCCTTATGAGGGAAAACGATGAAACATATAAACGAAAGTCAACATTTGCAAAAAGGTTATGCACAAAAGACTTCATTTGAATGTTTTTTCATTGTATTGTAAATAAGGTCTGTTATCCTCAAAATATATATTTTTTTTTTATTTGTTGGCTAGTATAATGTATGGTGATTTAATAATGAAATCTTTTATTGATTGTTTTGTGTATACAGGGTGATTCAAAAGTACTTTGACAAACTTCATTAGGTGATTCCTCACAATATTCTAATATGAATTGTCCAAATAAATAAATGTCCGGAAACGCTTCGTTTCCATGATACAGGATGTTGAAGTTTTATTTTTATTTTCGTTTTTTTTTTAAATAACTTTTGAAATACTGAATTTAATTGCACGAAACTTGGTAATAGGAGGTTTTTGAGGTGTCGAATTCGAATATGATGTTCTTATCGCTCTTACTCGTAGGGGGCGCCACCTACACGTCATTTTCTTTTTTAAAGATTTAAACAGTGAAATTCCTCAGGGGTCTATTCTTGTTCCCATAATCTTTCTTTTGTACATACATGATTTGACATCGTTAAATGTAAAAGGAAAGTTCACGTTATTCGCAGATGATACCACAATACTATGTCACAGTAAAAACACCTCAGATCTCCACAAGGTAATATCTTTAGATATCAAGGTTTTCAACAACTGATGCGATGTAAATCTGTCACCTTTGAATATTAATAAAACTAATTTGACATCTTTTCGGGGTTCTATTGATAACTTTCCTATTACTATCACTGAATGTGTTATCTAGAACAAATTAAGCACCAAATTTCTGGGTATCATAGATAACGACTAGGATTTGAAGACCACATCAGAATACTCACTAAAAAACTTTCTTCGGGTTTTTATGTAGTTAGAATAATTTCTAGAGAATTGGGATCTTCTGCAGCTAAATCTGTTTACTATTCACTAGTAGATTCACACTTAAGATATGGGATTCCGTTATTGGGAGTATATTCTAGACCTCATATGAATTATGTGTTTGTACTTCAAAATGACACAACAAAACTCCTGTAGGCCTATTCAATGTTAGCCATACATCGATAGTAAACATATTGAAAGAAAATAAAATGCATTCCTATAAAATGATGCCTACTCAGAAGCTCACGGAAGACGTGAACGCCTGAGTAGGCATCATTTTATTATTTTAATCATTCTTGTGAACAAATGATGGACATGTTGGATAACAATATCATCCAATTAGAAAACGTTATGTTTTCTGAAGAGTGTAATTTGTCTCTTAACGGTCACGCAAAATTGCCGCTACTGGTCAACGGAAAATCCTCACCGAATGAGAGAAGAAAACACGCAATACCCTCAAGAGGATAATGTTTGGGCAAGGATTGTAGTAAACCATATCATTGGTCACTTTTTCATTGAGGGTAACTTGAATGACGATAATTATTTGGCACTACTTCAAAATGATTTTATTACTAGTTTAGCAAATTAATATCCTGATTCAGAAAACCCTCAAGTTCCAGTGAATACGATAGGGTTTCAGCAGGATGGAGCATCACCACATCACCAAGTTAATGTCCGACAATACCTCGATACAACATTTTCCAATCGGTGGATAGGGAGGCGAGGATCGATTGAATGGTCAGCGCGATCACCTGAGCTTTTATGATTAGATTTATTTTCATGGTGATATGTAAACAGCAATGTGTACAAAACTAAACCTTCAGATTTGAATGACTCAAAATACGAATAATGCTGGCGATTAGGTCGTTCACGCCTGATATGTTAAATAATGTAAGAAGTTTTATTTGAGATTTGGATGCTGCCAAGATGTTAGCGGTGAACATTTTGAATATCTACTTCGTTAACATACATAGTTCTTGTTCGTATTCTACATTTTATTACATTTTGCATTACATTTTAGTTCTTGAGTGAATTTTATCAAATTTCGGTAACCACATGATTTTATTTTATTTTAAACGATAACATGTTCTAATAGAAAATGAAGAGACCTTCCAAACGATATATCACAAACGTATACTTTCTATTTGAAAAATTGGGGGATGTACCTGTCATTCGAAGGAGGTTGAAGGTAGGGATAGCATTTTTACATTGAAGAATGTCAAATTATAATTTACATTTGAAGTGTTTCTGGATTTTTTTAAATTGTACAATAACCGAAATAATAAAAGCATCAAAATCCGTTGCGTAGTTTTAAACATCTAAGCATACATATGAAAAAACAGCGGGAAACGACTTGTTTTATATTATGTGTTGATTTCACTCTAGAATGTGAAACTAAAAAGGAGTATTTACTCGAATTGACGGGGTTATGTTTTTTAGGAGTGATTAATTTTTGGGAAAGAAAGTTTTTGACTTTCTACTACTCCATCTTGATACAAAAAAAAAGATGAGGAAGTCTTCCAAAGAAAGGAAGGAAGTAACTCTATACATGGATGTGTAGATCATGCAAAGAAGTAACTTCCAGACACAAACTGAAAGAAAGTTCTTCTGAAACAGCTACTTTCATATAAACATTTAAGAAGCAGACTGATGAATACAGTGTCTGAAAAACAAATAAAACTTCATGAGTATGATTTGGTCATCAAACTTTTTTTCCCAAAAAGTATTTACTGTAACAAATGTTCCAAATAGGCAACGTCAACTTGAAAGCAACGGCTTCTTTTTCCTCTCTTGCATTCTGATTAACTTCCGTTTTTAAAAATGCAAATAATGGAATAGCTCTCTAAGTCGTGTGAAATTATTTATTTCTCATCTTTCAATTTCACATACTTATAAGCAACCATTCATATCGTTCTCATATATATTGGTTTCATTCTCGTATCATCTTTCAGACAAGTTCCTACTGCTGTAATTTCATTTCTCAATTTAGAGACAAAAAGAAAAATGTTTTGAAAAAACCCTTAGATTTAATGACATATGTATCTTAATTATTTTCCTGAAACTGAATTATTCAATTTTGTGTTTGTGGCTACTCTCGACGATTGTATATAGTGATATTACATTGGATAATAAGGTCATTTTGAACGGTTCGTCCGTATGCAGTTTTGTAGCAGTCTTTTCACAAAAACAATCGTAAATATCCGTGAAATGAATTCACTGGCAAATTACGTATTCGAGTTGCGCTCTCAAAATTAAATGCAATAAATTATTCTAGATTAGTTATTTGCACTTCTTATTTGTGTTCAAGTGTTAGGTACAACGCGGAAATGAAAAATTCTTGGTAATTCGGATTCTGAATTTTTCTTTGGTGGCATCAAATTGCTTCATTTTGTCTAAACGGTGAATGGAACAGATGCAAATCATAGCAAATTGAGTCACGGTTTCTGACATATTTTTTTCTGCACCGATTGTAATATAAATTGAAGCAAATGATGATCAAACGCAATAACATTTTCTGAGACAAGGAATAGTGGGAATCTTTTTGAAGCAAGAGGCAGAATTATTTCGGAGAGAGAATATACAGGGTGTCAATTTGAAAACTTTCCACCCTTAATATCTCTCTTCCAGTAAACAATATGGGGAATTGAAAAAACAGATCAATTTTATTGTCAACGGGGGACACTTTTAAGGACTATTCGTAGCCCTCGTGATACAATCCTCTAGAAGAGGTAGATGTTACCCTTAGAATTTCAAATGGGGACGGAGGTCGGATGGCACATCATTTTGATTAGCGTTCAATTCTGCTTCCAATGGAACCCTGACTCATTATTTTCTGATGAGTATTTTCTGAGATTTCTGTACTGAGATGCATGATTTGACTATAACTGGTAAGAATATCAGTTGGTACCGTTCCAACCCTTTATTAGGAGTAACATTAGCAATTAGCTCCAATTGATTCACATCAAAAAGTAGTCTACTAGTAAAACCTAAATAGTAGTAAAATTTTGTTCAGTAAATGCGGAATTTCCAATTCTCATCGCAGAAAGTGTACATATAGCCGTCCTTTTCCACTACTTCTGCTGAAAAAGTTTCTGTATTCAGAAAAAAAATTGGTTCGCAAATTGAAACGATGTGGTACTATTGTGCATACAGTTGAATCTGTTGGGCTGTTCAGTGATTACTTTAATAAATGTATAGAAGTGTAAAAATAGTTTACATTCTTCAAGACAGAATTGAAATGATTGTAATATAACGAGAAGTTGGAAAGTGAGCACGAAGGGCGGCATGTCGTTTTAACCAAAAAACATCCAAATTGTAATGTAAATCACCGGTATGTGCTTGATTTGGTAAATAAGTTTTACGAAATTGGTTCAGTGACAAATTGAAAAATGAATAACCCCAGAGTACTTACTAAATGAAGCAGCTCAAATTGGGGTTTTCGGAACATTTGCTGCAGAGCCCACGAGCTTCTTACTATCAGTATCAGAACAGACGGAATGTCGCGCAAGACTGTAAGAATAGCATTGGAAATGCATTGATTTTATCCTTATGAAATGCAAATTTTTCAAGAGCTCCACGAGAATGATTAGGATAGAAGAATAGAGTTTTGTGAAATTATGTCTCATCGAGAGAACATGTTGAACATCTGTCTCAGCAATGAATGCTCTTTTTTTCTGAATGGCAATGTTGATAGACAGAACTGTCGCTATTGGAGTGAGGAAAACACACATATTTTTCGGGAAGGGCATACATAACACCCACAAAAAATTAATGTTCGGGCTGGTATTCTTAGAAATGTCATTATTGGTTCATTATTTCTGAAAGAAAACTTGTCTGGCAAATCTTACCTTGAAATGCTTGAAGAGACTATCGATCACCTCATAACTCACGAGCTAGAAACTCAAATTGATGCAGGAGGTGATTACCTTTTGCAGGAGGACCTGTTGAATTTACAGCAAGACGTGCTCCACCTCATTAATTTTTTCCCACCCGATAATGGTTGAATGATAGATTTCTGGATTCGCAGAAGGGGGCAGTTGAATGGCCTTCGAGATCACCGGATTTAACACCCTTAGATTTATTTCTTTGGGGGCATCTTGAATCCGTTGTATATAAAACATAAACTCCTGATACTGAAGAACTCAAAGGACGAATTACAGCAGCATGCTAGTCCGTAATATTAGAAGGTGTTTCAAAAACATATTTTATTACTGTTCAAAGTGAAATGTACGACATTTGAACAGTTTATAAGATAAGCTTAAGTAGATTTTATGTTTGGAATGTCTTTCTCCCGAATTAAATTTCATTTTGTGAAAGGACAATAAACAATAAATAAAAGATCACACGCGTAATACATTTATTTCTGTTATTCAAGGGTTAAAAAAGTGCCACCCACTCTTCTAACCATTTTCATTACAAGTCAATACAATAATGCATCTTATAACAGGCAAATTCTCATTTCTTGTGTTAGTTTGGACCGCTATTTTTTGGAATCAAAAAATAAAACGTCAGTGTATCATTGAAAGCAGAATTGAACGCCAATCAAAATGATGTGCCACTTGACAACCCTACCCATATAAGATGCCCTCGTGATGCAACCCCCTACTTGGGGCTTGCACCAAATATCAAATATCACGAGGGCTACAAATATTCAATGAAAGGGTCCCCTTTGACTATAAAATTGACCTGTTTTTATGATTTCTCAGATTATTTACTGAAAGGGATATATTATGGGTAAAAAATTTTCAAATTGACACCCTGTATGCAGGCTGTTTATTTTAGTTGATTCCACCATCTCGGAAACGGTAAGACATACAAGGTCGGGTGAATTGGACCAAAGTTTTCTGTTTTGGGAAACTGGAATGATCTTTTTCAGATCGAGAGTATCATTGGTTTTTTTGAAATATCTTCCACGAACTGAAAGAATTGTTAAATTTCGATTCTTGACTTCCCCGCCTCCATATGGAATTATTTGGAAAAAAATAAAGGAACTTCCATTCCATGGATTTTATTTGTTATGATCTGATTTGAATCAGTTTGCAATGTGACGTTTTGGTAGATAGATTTCATCATCAACTTCATTTTTCAAATACGGACCTGCTATGTCAAATTCAGCTTTGTATTACAATAAATGTGTTTCCCGACGTCTGTCTCTGGAAAAACATCAATATTCGTGTAGTACCGAAAAGGTAGAAACCAATATTTTGGAACTCGAAGATATATCAACTTCACACATCTTTTGAAAAGTTGCAAGCAGAAGTAAACGTTCGTGCATTCCAGTGGTTTGGAAGAACTACTCAAAAACCAATTTTTATGAAACATAAATGTTCGTTTCTCATGTTTTCTCGCATATACAAGTGGTGGAGAAAAAATACTTGAGAGTTCTGAAATCAATAGTTTAACGTGAACCATGATTAAAGAGAATATTATGTACAATTGTCAAATTTACTATGGTAATAATCATTCGATTCGTGTGAAGTTATGAGAGGAAAACCTTGAATTTTTCTAATGACGCGTTTACGCGAGATGTTTTATGCTTTGTATAGGATATTGTACCCTGAGAGACGTCAGCCATTCAAAATATATTTTCAAGGCAATGAGAAAAGTCCACGGAATTGTGATTCTTTTGAAAAACCCTCGAGGAAGAGTTATACAATAACTAGAAGAGGTGGCGATACTGAAATTGGCATTTTGAGTAAGTTCAGAAGGAATTCTCAGTGATAATGAAGTGATCATTATTCGATTCAGGATTTGTAGAATACTGAATAATTGAGAACAAATAGTATCCACTGAGATAGCACATCGATTATATCAGTTCAAGAAATTTTGAGAGGGAATAAATTTACACATTACATAGTCAGAAAAATCCAAACGGACTCTGCAGAAAAAAAATATTTTGAATATGGCTACTCAAACAACCTTGTTAAGTTAATAAAATATGTAATGAAAGTTCATGGTGTGATGAGAGTAGATTTATGAATGTTTCAACAGAAATATTCATCACCGGCGAGTTAGAGGCCACTAATTCGTTACTTCGTAATATCGGTAGTTTTCGAAAATTTTAATGAATCTTACCGTTTCAGTTGCCACAATCTTGTCTTTTGGATTGCGTATTACTTTTTGAGGGATTGATTGACTAATCAATTATGAATACCCGCTTGAAGTTGTCACCTGAAGTGAATAGAATAAGTAGATTTCTTGAAAGAAAGATTATATCTATGTTATTATAGCAATAGTTTTTTGAAGCTTTCTAGAAAAAGGAATTCGGTAATGTGTACTAGTAGTTGTGTGATATTCTGTACATTTCACTAATACATTTTGAAAAACATACAATAGAAGAAACGTGAAAGAAAAAGCCATATACGAACATAAAGCCTAATAAATTGGTTGAAGCTTTCGCATCCAAGATTTTCAGTGTAACTATCTACATTCGGGTTTGAAAGCCGTCGTAGTTTGGAACTGCATCCTAACGTTTCGCCAGCACGAGTAGCTGGCTTCTCCAGAGGTTTATTCATCTTGATGATTCACCGATGGCTGGTTATTTCTAGTCCGTAGGATGTATTTATGTTGACTCAGGTAGTCCGCCTCTTTTGTTGATGTGTTGCCATTGGCAGTGTTGTAACCTGTTAATGAATTATCTATTCCCGCTGTACCTATTAGCGGCTTGTTTTTGATTACAGTATCATACTTGACTTATCAATAAGTAACTTGTCGTCTCTAAGACCCGTGACCTTGCCACTTTAGCATCTTTGAGTATGGAATTCGAAATCCGGTTAAGCATTTCTGCATCCTCTTTTCTGTTGTAGTTCTCCGTATGTTTATGGATTTTTACGGCTTTCCGTACAAGCCGACCTTGGTACTGTCACCTCACAAACCACAAGAGGAGACTAAATCATCTGTCGGTAACAAATAAGACAGATGGGTATCCGCGGCTAAGCTAAACAGTTAAAAATTTGCTATCAAACCTCTTGTGAAGTGTGTGAAAGAAACTTATATGATGATAATTATAACTCTGATTACCGAAGTTCAGATTCCAGATTGTAAATTATGTCTTTGTGTAAAACCCATCCCTCAGCTGAACTTATGCTTTTCAGTTGTGATGCACTGTTTGGAAGCTTTGGTGTAGTAATGAACATTTCTGGAGTTTTTCTTCCCAAAACCAAACCATTATTTCAACCCTTCGATACGTGTTTCGATCACCAAGTGATCATCTTCAACAGAAAGATTGAAATGAGTTAAATACGTGAATGAGCATAAATTCACTGGCGACATCATTTTTCAATAATGAAGGGAACCGGTAACACTTACAACTCCTGTCCCTAGGAGTATGAGTTCTGCGAGCATAGATTTTCATTAGGTTGCCTTAGACTACCCAATCGTCAGGAACCAAGTATTAAACACAATATTTCCCAGTGTCACTATTTTTTTAGTTTGAAGGTCGTCGATTTTTGGAATTTCTTCCTGACGTTTCGCTGGAGCGAGTGGCTAAATTAGACAGAGGTATTGGCACACCAAACCACCTGAGTCAAGATGAATATGCTTCATGCAGCCGTTATATTTAGTCATCGGAGATAACTGAAAATATATAAAATATATTCCGCGCCAGCGGAACGTCAGAAAAAAATCCCAAAAAACGACGGCCTTCAAACCTGGAAAATAGTGACACTGAAAACTTCGGCCGCGAAAGCCATAATCATTTTGACAATATTTGTCATCCACATAAAATATTCATGTGGTTGGGTGGGTCACTTTTAGAAGGGGTGTATTTCAGGGTGATTCCCTCAGTCCCTTTCTTTTCTGCATCTCACTATTGCCATTATCCGTTGCGCTCAGAAATACTCGAGGGTATAATTGTGGCACCCCCGGAAACTGGAGGCACAAGGTCACCCATCTGTTTTATATGGATGATTTTAAACTTAATACCTTAAAAACACATTTAATGGTAAAATTCTTACCCTGGCCAAGGGGTTTTCTATACGATTCTTCGTGTGCGGTGCTCTGCACGGAAGTCCTGCTGGGACTTGACGAGTGACTGAGGGCCTTCTGTTTCTTATGAATCTAAAGACGAGAAACGAAGGTTGTAGAATTGAAGAGGTGATATCATAGCTAAGACCACATGAGAGGTGCGACAGTGATTCAGACATACCTAATTTCGGAAATCCTTCCACCTGGCACGAGTTCGGTAACCACCACAAATCCTCAAAAGAGCTTAAGTTTCAGACTGCAAATATCCACACCAAAATGACCAATCAGTCTTCCACTATACAATCCTGACTTGTAGAAATAATCCCCGTGAAGGATGGCACAAATACAACCAAATATATCCTACAAGAAGGCCGGTTCTTCATGGAGGAGGTTTACCAGTTTCAACACCCCCGGCAAATTGGGAGAGAGATTTGGAAATGTATGATGACCAGGCAGGTTCCCATGTTGTACCAGAAAAAGATGGTCTTTATTTTCCTGAGAGAGAAGGAAGAACACCCAATTAAATCGAACAACCTGAATTGAATGACCTAGTTCGGGACCTCCACTTGTCCGAAGACAATGCTGAACTATTAGGGTCCAGATTACAAGAATGGAATTTACTAGCCCCTAAAACCAAATTTACAATATTTAGGAACCGTAACCATGAGCTATCCTCGTTTCATACTATGCTATACTACTATACTATAAAATGTGCGTTTTTGTAAATCCAAATGGTGTGATGGTAAAATCAGGATTTGAAAATAACACGGGTGAATGACGTTTATTCATAGATTCGTCTAAAACAAGTTTAAAAGTCGTTCTGTTCCATAACTCTTCTTCCACATGCAATTGCCATTAAGGAAACACACGAAAGTTTGTCACTTATATGGTCACCTGAAAGTCATAGGACTATTACTAGGTCTTCAGGGCGGATTTACGAAGTTCCGCTGCTTTCTTTGTTTTTGGAACACTAGGGCAACACAGAGCCATTATTAAGGAAAAAAATGGACTCCGTGAGATAAATATATTCCAGGTCAAGCTAACGTGAAGAATATACCTTTTGTTAATCCCAAAAAAGTTGTGTTACCTTCATCACACATTGAAATGGGGTTATTTAAAAATTTTATAGAAGCATTAGACAAAGAAGGTGATGGTTTGGATATATTGAATACGTTATCCCAAAATTAAGTGATGCAAAGCACAAGGAAGGTATATTTGTTACACCATATATGGGATACCTATATAGCATAAATAGGGCTAGCTCGCATTAGTTTCCAGTTTTAATCTCCCTCTTCGAATATGATCACTTGGTGATCGAAACACGTGTCGAGGTGTTGAAAATAACGATTTGGTGTTGGGAAAAAACTCCAAAAATTAGGTAATGTTGAATTAACTGCGTAGAGTTCTTCCAAAAAAATTGTTTGCAATTTTTAGGGAACATGGAAGCAGAAAGTTAGGAAACAATTGCAGAAAAACTACTTGAAAACTACTGCAGAATGGGATGTTGCATGTCTCTCAAAATACATTTCTAGCACTCCCATTTGAATTTTTTTCCATTAAATTTGGGAGCTGTCGGTGATGAACAAGGGGAATGGTTCCACCAAGACATACTGACAATGGAGCAACGTTACCAAGGCAGATGGGATGCAGCATTGATATAGGATTATTGTTGATTCCTTATGAGGGAAAACGATGAAACATATAAACGAAAGTCAACATTTGCAAAAAGGTTATGCACAAAAGACTTCATCATGCATCGATTATCAAATAATCGACTTGAAGGTTTCAAGTCCAAATATTTAGAAAACGGTTGCTTACAGCGATTAGTAACGAGGGTAGCTTATTTACGTAGATATGATAGAGGAACCGATTTTTTTACTGAAAAATGTGCTAGAAGTACGCCCAAAAAAGTTATGAATCTTTAAAAAAGAAAAAGACCTGTAGGTGGCGCACCCTACGAGTAAGAGCAATAAGAACATCAGGTTCGAATTCGACACCTCAAAAACCTCTTATTTTAACCTCTTAATTAAGTTCAGTATTTCAAAAGTTATTTGAAAAAAACGAAAATAAAAATAAAACTTCAACATCCTGTATCTTGGAAACGAAGCGTTTCTGGATATTTATTTATTTGGACAATTCATATTAGAATATTGTGAGGAATCACCTCCTGAAGTTTGTCAAAGTAATTTTGAATCATCCTGTATATATATAGCTACCATAAGCCAATTGTTACTTCTGTAGGACTGAATAATTATACTGATAATGTACATATGCAAAAAGCCACGTTTCACATAATACAAAAATATCACGTGCTAGCTGATTAGATTTTTACAATACTATCAACAGTAGATATCTAGCAAACATTAAACACTGAAGATCTGTCCGAAGAATAAGGAGCAACTTGCCTTCCGCTGATATTTGTGTGAGAGAAAGGGAAGTCAGACAAACTGGTGCCGTTACGCGTTAGGTTACGAAGCGGTTTACCCTCCCATTAGAAGTTATCACTTCAAAAAGTGATGTGTGATTGGTGGAATTCCTTGTAGGCGCTCGAACGCACACTGTACAAATCACTCATTAGATAATAAGGAAACTCCGGACTATCAATTATTCTATTCATGATAATAATGAAACAATTTTTACAATTTAGTTTTCATTTAGACTGGACCCCTTCGCTAACACCGTAGCTTACTCGGTATAAATGAATGAGGAAGTTACCGAGGTAGTTAAGGTGTGAGCGAAACGCGTCTAGAATGGAAGAAAATTGAAATTGTTCAATTATTATAATAGATACTGCTATTGATTTTCATCAATTAACGAGACAGTTCACTTATAATATCAATTATTCCGTGCCTTGTAACCCGTTTTTTTGTTGGGTTCACTTGCACGGTGCTCTCCGTCTGGGAGCTTATGGGTCGTGAATTAGGAGGAAACTTTCAATTATTGATATTGAAATGGGCGTCACCGGATTTTGTTATTATGTTATGAGACAAATATCTCCAGATGCTCCGAAGAATATTATTTCAACCTTGTCGAGAAATGAAAAATACCTAAAGATAAAAAACAATTAAATATTTGACCATTCAAATAAAAATGCAGATGAAAAACAAATTTTCGGTGTGGTATTCTATGTTTAAATTAGAATGCGCATAGTACTATGTTCAGCCTAACAAAATTTGTCAAGATGTTTTTCTTTGTTACCGTGAAACGAAACTTTCGTGATAGATTATCAAAATTTAATTTTGAGGAATGGGATCTTAGCTTAAAATGTTCACTAACAGTGTGATCAATAGTTTTAACGGAATATTTATAATGAACCAAAAATAAACGTATTCTAATATCAAAAAAAAATGTTTGAAAGTCTGGCCTTTATATCCCACGGAGGGTGAATTCCGGAATCCAGGGTTATGCCCTCATGGGTAAAAGCGGCAGGTTATATGATACAGTTTGGATGAAGAACTACTCGAAAAATGTTTTTCTCCAGATTGTATTCTTTAGATCTCTGTTTGAAAAAGTTGTTCTGCAGAGAATAAACCACACATATTTCATGAAGATGATTTAAGAAAAGCTCAATGCTTAAATATTCATATTGTTAGAAGATGGGCCTTCTTTCAAAGTAAATGATAGTAACAAGAATGGTACTACAAAGTGATGTAGGTGCAAGAACCATCCAGCAATTCAAATCCAATTGAGAAAATTTGCATTAAAAGCAGTTTGTCGAAGTAAATTGGCAAACAGATATCACATCACCTTGGTTACCGTTCGATGATCGAAAAATAATTTCAGAGGATATAATGATTGGATTCTTTCCTAAATTAGAATAAGTGAAGTAGTATGCCTTCTTTTGTGTACCGATGGGAACTGAAATATCATCAGTGTAGGAATCTTAACTGGATTGAGCGAAACGCATACATTGAAAGAGATCTACTTTGATTTTTTTTCAATCATATATACGTATGTACAGTGTACATCTATATTGTCGTCAAGGTTTTCCTAATCCGTGCTCACGCAGGAAAATAAAACGCTACAGCTATCCATTCAAAAGTTTTTTTGAATCAGATATCAAATCGTTTTTCGAGTGCAGGAGAAATTTTGATCAGTCAATTCATGACATAAATTATTCCGTGCCACCCAAAGTCATTATATTGAAAAAGGTTCGATTCGAAAGACGTCATTAAATCAGATATCAAATCGTTTTCCGAGTTCAAGAACTCGGAGTTCTTTTGAAGTGGCGTTATGAAGTTACCTGAGTGTTGGAAGGAAGTGAGCAACAAACACAGCAGATATATAATCGATTACTCATTTGGACATATCATCTAAATAAATATTATTTTCAGAAAAAACTTTTATAACAGTCTGATACTTCAATTATTCGTGATAGTATTCAAGCAGATATCATTCACAGGAACAACGTAATGAATGAAACATATTTATTATAGGAAATTGACTCAAATGACGAGAATCAATCTCCGAATGACTTTTGGACAAACTTACTTTTCTTCATTCTCTCATCAGCACCATTTTGTATAACTTTGAAAAACGAAGCACATATTTTATTCATAAAATTACCGTATCACAGGATTTACGCCTGATGATTTCCCCAAATCAACTCGATGGGATCGAAAACATAAAAATAGGGGGGAAGTCTCAGTATGGTGCATACTCTTCAGCAATACTCTTAAGGGCATACACTTTTTCAAATGTTTCTGTCTGTAAAACTTCAAGTAGTTGGTTTTTGGTAAATTCATCTTCAAAATACAAATTAATATTCATTGAAAAACATTGTGTTTCATCTTTCTTCGAATTTTTATTCGGTACTTTGACGTGCTGTCGCGAATGAGGAAGCGTTGTCAATAACTGTCACACTGTTTGCATCCAAATTTGGGATCAAGATGTTTTCAAACCATTTCTCGAAAATATTACCTTCCATATTTTTATGATAGTCAACATTGCAGTTTTCCAAGTTTTTTCCACGTAATTTCAAAGAATTCGGAACCCATCCTTTACTTCCTCCACAATGCACAATGATAAGTCGCGATCTTTTGCAGGCATGTTAGGCACTACCATTCCCGAACCACCAGTCCACCCTTTCGTAACTATGTCGTGAGTGTCATACCAAGTTTTTCCAAATAGAAAATTATTTTTCTATATTTAGTTATTTGTTTTAAATATTTGTGACGCAATTCCACAATTCTTCTGCTTTCTATAACAGCTTGACGTTTGTTTATTATTTGAAATCTAAATCATAGAGTTTCTTTATCCAATTCTGAAAAGTTTTGTCATAGCAGCTCACGTTATGGCCGAAAGTATTCAATTTCTTCCTTATGATTTCAGTTGTAGAAATCTCATTGCTTTACAACAGTCGTATATTGTTGTTTTCAATGATTTCATTAGACGAACATCTAAAGGTTTTGGTGATCCCGTATTACATCGCGTCTTGCGTTCATAAGGTTTGTTCTTGACTATTTTACCTTCAGTTGAGAAAGGCATTTCGGTCAAATCTGATGTTGCTTATAATAGTTTGTTTCCCTCGAAACCAAACATGAGATGTAGATGTTTATATACGTTGAAACTTACTTTCTATATTCAAATTCATCTCAATCTTACTCACCGGTATCTCTTTTTTGCATTTTTCACCATCGCTATTGGAATCGTCACACTCGTTATTACTATCAGTACTTGTCCAAGGACACCACATTTCAAACAGATAACGAAAATTTTAAGTAATTATAACTGCACCAATATCAAATTTCAACAGTCAAATTGCCATCAGTTCCTGAACTGAACATTTACAACACGACGGCTCGCATTACGGCATCACCGTAATATGACTTCAAATTTAATTTTATGACTCTTCAGCCAATTATTAAACTCGGTTAGTAAAAATCATCCAATACGAACCGCCAATCCTTTAGGCTTCATTTCTTTGTATTGTTTTTTTTTGTCTTTGAGAGCGACGACATTTTAAATATGCACAATACCGGTTACTTCGACTATACCTAACTGAATATTTTTCCGTTCGCTTCAGTGAACGTTTTCATGTAGGTATTGTTTAGTGTTGATCAAACATGACCGGAAAGTTAGGCGTGCAGTGCGGAATCGTATATTGAAGATATGTGGCGAATTATCCGAAAGAAGCGTTGCTGGGTACGTAAATGGCTGAGTAGAAGAGAAAGATATGGTGCTTCATCTACGTTATTAAGAGAATTAGCAGCTGAAGATGCACCATGGAACATACAATGCCTGAGAATACCTGAAGAACATGGATCATGTATCATACATTGTCTGAGACTGCCTGAAGAACATTTTGAAGTATTATTGGCTCAAAATTCTCCTGTAATTACTATATGATGGGATCGGATGTTCCAGCTAGATGAAATGGTAAATCACATTGTCATATTCAGCCTCAGAGAATTGCAGTCTGTACTTATGTATTCGACTAAACTGACCTATCTGCACTTCTACAGTTGGCATTTTAGTTGCTTGAAAGCAAAGGTGAAAGAAGCAATTTGCTCAAGAGGATAAAAATACTTCCTACTCACTTGAATAAACAGTTTAGTGAAAAAGGTAATCGTTTACAAGTTGTTTACAACATCTAAGTAACTAAATTCAGTAACTTGATTTAGTCACTGGCTTTAGTGACTTGACACGTGCAAAATAGGCTTTAGTCACTGGTTCATTGACAGATGGAATTCAGCCATTCTCATTCTTCAAGATTCTTATCAGGGTAAAAAAACTCCGTTAGTTTTTCACCACTCTCGCTGCTAGAATTGAACATTTTCATTTCCTTCAGATGTAGCATTTTTCAGGATTGCATTCGAACCAATTATCTGATCTTATGATTTTTCCATTTTCATTCGATAAGTTTGAAGTGATACGGATCTCACGTTGAATCTGTTGCCACTTCAAAGAAGCAAAATATGAAGTGAGCTTTATTTGTTCCATTTCGAAGACTCTTATAATAGAACCCCAACCTCCCGTATAATATCTGATAATGTTTTCACTCCAATCCCTTCACTCAATTATGCCTTCATTTCACCTTCACTCAGTTATACCCAATCTGGATGAATGTTTTTGTTACACTATTAAAGAAGCTTTGATGAAACAAACATCGGCCAAAGAGAGTTGGGGATGGTAAGTTTTGCAGTGGAACGAAAATTTTCCTGAAGATTGATCTCAATTGCTTCTCTAGGTAATCCGTTCGAAATGTATGAACTTTTATATGCTTTCATTCCCTACAAAGTATTGACGTGAACGAATATTTATTATATTGCATAGAATGGAACCTCATGTTTGAAAGTGGTTGACAATGTTTCATGATGCATTTTACTGGTTCGGACTTCCATTGTCATATTATGATTTATTTTGACCCCCCTGGCATCAAACCAGAGTTTATTTTGCCACACAATTTTCGAATCAATCGAGTAAATTATGATTCGAAATCTCTGAAAAAACAAATGGAATTAAAACTCAAAATGACGTATGAATAGTCATTTCTGGGAGGAATAGTCCAGTCATCACCCAAAGACAATTGTGGATACATACAATAGGAACGTCGTGAAGTGACTTGGTTTCGATTCTTTTCAATTTTTATTTCATTTTCAATTGTTCAATCCTTAATTTTTTACTTATCTTTATTTTTTTGTAATTTCAGTTCACGGTTTATTGCTTTATCTAATTGTTATTTTTAGCTATTCATTCTTATTTTCAATTTTATTTGTTCTTTCCATGTAATGTAAATCCCTTTCCATGAACTCACCATCAAATAGTATCACAGATAACTCCAGTCTATCTTCATTTTTCTTGAAATCATTATTTACATTCCATGTCCGTTTTATCGAACGTTATGCACCATAGTTAC
Source organism: Leptinotarsa decemlineata (assembly GCF_000500325.1). NCBI lineage: Eukaryota > Metazoa > Arthropoda > Insecta > Coleoptera > Chrysomelidae > Leptinotarsa > Leptinotarsa decemlineata. Next base: position 47,849 of record NW_019291715.1, on the reverse strand, counting down.
TTATTGTACGTCTGTTTTGGCACAGGTTGTCGCTTGCCGAACTGATCGAAATGTTGAAACATAGCGACATAGAAACTGGCGATATATACATTACATCACCTCAAGACGGCGAAGATACTGATATTGATAGTGATCTATCAGATGATGATCATGAAGGGTATATTTCTCTTCTAGGAGTAGCTATGCTGCAGATTATGATTCAGATGATGATATACCTTTGGCAAAGTTATTTTCGAATGTTGCAGCAGATAGACCAAAGAAGGATAATGCACCTTCTACTTCAGAGAAGAATAAAGCAGCTTGGACTGATGAAGTACACATTTTCAACATAGAACAAGAGTGCAACGATGAAAATCATCAGAAGGAGTATATAGCAAAGTTTCCTCATTGGATTTTTTCATCTGTTTTTTTAAGAAGAAGTGCTGTCTAACATACAAGAGCAAACCAATATTTATGGTCATCAAAAGAATGTGGATTCAAGAGTAACAAGGAGTGAGCTTCTTATCATATTTGGAGGCATGTTACTTTCAGGGTGTGTTAAATATCTAAACAACCCTATGTACTGGTTAAGTGGAAATGATGTTCCAAAAATATTATTTGAAAGCATGCGTCTCAATAGGTTTGAGCTTATCCTGAGGCATTTACATCTCGATAAATTATATGAGTTACAGCCACTAATCGACAAGTTCAATAAAGTATTACGGTGGCCTGGATGAATATATAAGTATATAAGAATATATAAGTATTGCTAAGCAATATATCAAGGAAAAACATATTCGCTTTGGTTTTGAAAACTGGGCATAGTGCGCAAATAATGGATACATGGTCAGTTTTGACATATAGGTATACGGAAAAATATAAAGACGCACAAAATGAACCTGCAGTTTTCGGTGTGGAAGGAAGTGTTGTGTTGGATTTGATAAATCCAGCTAAAATACCACCAAAATGTGGCTACAAAAATTTCATGGCCAACTACTTCAGTTTCACTCACTCTTCTAAACCATTTGTCTTACTCAGGATATTGTGCAACGGGTACTATGAGAGATAATAGATTACAAGATTGCCTACTCAGAAAGCAACAGAAAGACATGTCTAAGAAAAAACGAGGTGAATATTCCTTTTCAAGTAGTGAGAAAGTAATTGTCTTTCAATGGAAGGATAATAAAATTGTTACTGCGGCCTCAACTATCGAGTCTTGTGAAATCAAGAGTGCCACTCGCTACTCCAGGGTGAGCAGAACAAAAATATCCGTGCCTTAACCCAAAATATTGTATACTTATAATGAAGGCACGGGAGGAGTGGATAAATTGGATGGGTTCGTAGCGAATTATAGAACAAGAATGAGGCAGCAAAAATGATGATGGCAAATATTTTCATACTTATTTGATGTGTCGGTTGTCGTCTGCTCTGCTGAAATTCAGGATATATTTGGCTCTGAGTCTGTTGAAGACTGTTGAAGAGGGGAAATCACTTCAGCGCCACTTGCCCATGTCAGGTTCGATAAAATCAACCATCTGCCACAGTATATCGGAAAGGAAAGAAGATGTGCTGACTGTGGAAAAGAACGAAAAATTCATATGCGTAAAATGCGAACGAGCTCTTCACCCAAAAGAGTGTTTCCTGAAGTATCATACTCCATGAAGATGGTTATTATTTTTGTTGCATTCATTTACCTATATTGATCTGTGAGAATGACGTTAGATAAATCGAACACTCTGTATTTTTCCAAATAGAGGAATTATTGAATTTTTTTTTTTACAAAAGTTGTTTGATTTCCTCCTAACATCCGATTTTCACTGAAAAAACTAGCGTTTTCAAAAATGTATAACCTTATGCACTAATGGAAGTCCGACCTAATGGAATTCAAAGAATTTAGTTTAACGTAAAATTCTCTATACAACCTACTCATCGCAATTTTTGTAAGCAAAAATAAAATGGCTTGGAAAAGCAATTCAACAACTTTGCAATTTCAATGCGACCATATCTGAAAAGAAGGAGACGGATTGAAAAAACGTCTCCATGGAAAAAGCTCTGACAGCCTCAGGCTAATCCTTCAACTTATTAAAAGTTGAGTTAAAACAGTTTGTGTCGTGAAGGGCAGATAACCTCAGCCTCTTGTATATGCGAACCAGGCGAACATTTCGCGGTTCGAAAACTCTTCAGAATTAACTTGATCCAGCCGTCACTACTTTGAGATATTTTTTCGCCCTTTCGTCGAGAGGATTACCAAATCATGCAAATTTTTATTAAAATTCGATTGGAAAGTTCAATCGCATTTCATAATTCTCTATCAAGAAAATACGTCAAATTTTAAAAATAATTAACGCCAAATTTCTTCAGATTCATTCTTGAAACAATGTTAACAAATATTTAGAATTGAAAGAGCAAAAATGATCCACACTATTGAGTTCAAAATAATTCAAGAACAATTATTCTGGATCCATCTGCAATAGAAAAAACAGATTGTAGCAGTTAGATTGATCATTTCATGAAAAACTTATTGAAAAACTACTGAAAATTTTCAAAGTTCACCAAAGAGGGAGTGGGAGAGTCACTCTACTGGTATGTTTCTTCACTAAACTACGACGGATGAAAATTGATAGCATCACGTGAAGTAAACAATATCAGACGCAATAAGTGCTCTATAGTATTAAATTGCGCAAAGTTACGAATATAATCGAACTGATTGACAATTGACAATTGGTACCGAAATTGGAAAGTTTTTTTTTCTGATTGATTCGGCTGTCACTTGATGAAGATTCATAATAATTTCATAAACTACACCTTTCGATTTGATTTCCACCAACATTATTTGAGAACTACAGGCGAGTTTTTTTCGGAAATATGCTTGGACACGTCGATTAGTATTTTGAAGTACCCTTATTTTCATGCAGAAAAAAATTATACAGTATGTCTCAAATATGAGATATGACTTCATCGATAATTTTTTTAAATGACAACCCTGTTCTGTTAATGACTTTTATCAAAGGGTTCAACAAGTTGCACATGCCTGCCAAATTTCAATTTTTCACTCCTTGTCATTTAAAAGATTACCAAACATTATCTAATTCAAAAAATGAATTAAATTCAATAGTCTACCTTCAATAAATGTTTGGAATGTTAGTGATACCTGACAGTGACATTGTCATAAAAAAGTTATCAAAGAAAAGTAAGGAGAGTAGTATCGCATTCCAATCATATTTGTGCACAAAAACTGTTAGTCGTTTCACAGTTTGTTGTTCGCCATTAGTAAAATGCCGTACTCAACAGAAACACATAAGATTGAAATTCTAATGATGATTGGCTACGGAGATAGAACAAGAACACAAAATGAAGTTACCTATTTATTCAGAGAGAAGTATCCTGATTTACCACCCATATCGCGAAGTACCGTAAGCAAAATCGAAAGTGGGCATTTAAGAAAAACAGTGAAGAGGTCAAAATAAATGTTCTTCTCTCTGTCGAAGAAAATCCCCATGTCCCCACTAGGCAGATAGCTAGGGAACTCGAAAGTAGCCAGTCTTCAGTAGCAAGAGTTCTTAAAGCTGAAAAAACCTTCATCCATATAAAATAATAATCCTCCAGGAACTCACCAAAGATGATCCAGATAGAAGACTCAAGTTTGGCGAACAAATGATGGATCTACTAGAAAAGAATGTTGTACAAAGAGAAAACGTTCTTTTTTCTGACGAATCAACGTTTATGTTGAATGGTGTGGTGAATCGTCAAAATTGTCGTTATTGGGCAGACAGAAACCCACACTGGATGAGCGAAGGCCACAGTCAACATCCAGAAAAAGTCAATGTTTGGACAGGGATTGTTGGTGATCGAGTTATAGGACTGAGTTTCTTCCAAGAAAATCTTACTGGAGCAAGATATTTGGAATTCTTGCAGGAGGACCTAGTTCCGAATTTGGCTACTTCGTTTCCTTGTTCTATAAAAGCTGATGTGCTGAATAGAAACATCTGGTTTCAACAGGACGGCGCGCCTCCTCACACCACTTGAAGAGCAAAGTTTTTAAGACCAAATTGACAAATATTGAGGATTTGAAAGAACGAATACGACAAGAGTGTAGGCTAGTTTCCGGCGAAGTAGTCGGAAATGTTCAAAACGAGTTACGTTCAGGGTATTGTCAGTTAGTGAATGCACAACATTTTGTAAACTTGTTGAAGAAATACTATTGAATTGAATTCATTTTTTGAATTAGATAATATTTGTTAAATATCTTTTAAAGGACAAGGACTAAAAACTGAAATTTGTCAGGCATGTGCAACTTGTTGAACCCTTTAATAAAAGTTATTAAAAAAACAGGGTTGTCATTAAAAAAAACATCGATGTCGTCATATCTCATATTTAATACACACTTCACAATTTATAAATTTTTTTTGCATTAAAATAAAGGCAATTTAAAATACTGATCGACGTGTCCGAGCATATTTCCGAAAGAAACAACACCTTTGATTTAGTGAATTTGTTCTGCACTTGCACTGTATATCACGACATGTTTCGCAGTAAAATCTCTGTTGAAGAAGCTACTATGTTAGCGAAACATGTCGTGATATATTTCTCAAATAGAGTTTGTGGAGATCAAATCGAAAGGTGTAGTTTATGAAAAAATCAATTTTTAGTTTATACGTATTCAAAGTAATGGCACTGATTCAGGGATAAAACAAGTTGCAGATGTAACACATGGGTTGAAAATTGGCTCAATTCATCAACGTAATCACCATCAATAGCCACACAATCATTCCAGCGCCGCTCTAATATTTCAATAAAACTTTTGTAAAACCATTTAAGTATTTCAGCAATAACCTCTTTTGAGGTCTGCGAACAGAAAAAAATCGCTGAAAGCCAGACATAGAGAATACGGTGGATGCGGAAGCAATTCCAAGCCCAATTCATGCAATGGTGCCATTGTTTTGATTGGCTCGTGACACGGTGCGTTGTCTTAACGAAACATTTTTTTTGCCATATGTGGTCGTTTATTTGCGATTTTGCCCTTCAAACGCTCCAATAACTTCATATAATATTTACTGTTGATGGTATTTCTCTTCTAGAAATAGTCGATGAATATTACACCACGCATTTCTCAACATAGTGAGGCCATAACCATCTTAGCTGATTGTTGTGCTTTCAGGCGCTTTGAACGAGGTTCACCAGTTATTCTCCACTCAAATGAGGATTGTATTGATTCCGGTGTGAAGTGGTGGATTCATGTTCCATGGATTGTCATATATCGATGCAAAAATTTTGGTGTGTTTTGCTTAAACATGGCCAAACACTGCTCAGAATCATCAAGACAGTTGGTCAACAGTTTTCTGGTGTTACTGCCTCATTTGAACGTCCACTGCGTTCTGCATCCTCGGTGTCTACGACCACGTTTGTATTCAGCAAACCAACGTTTAATTGCTGTTTCTGATGTAGCACAGTCCTATAACACTTTTTAAGATATCAGTGTAAAAACAAAGTTGTTTTCGATCCATTGTTCGTAAAATAACAAGAGCAGTGTTACTCTCAGCACAATAACTCACAAACTTCTAAGTGGAATATCATGAAATTCAAACATATTTGTTTAAAGGTTAGCACCTACTGAATGCAATGAGACTATCGCCATCTATGTGTTAAGCCCGAGACTTTTCAGCCCAGGTAGTATGTATGCTGAATTGTTCCGCTGTGCGACTGTCTCACTTGCAAACTTACTGCAATATTTCCAACAAATTATTAATAAGAACATATGAAGGAACTCTAACATAGTTTGGAAATTCAATACATGAAAGGTAATTCAAACAATTTTCCATACGTCGCAAAATTTTACAGTCTGTTCTGTTTCATGCATGATTTTTCATTAGTATTTCCAGGCCTTTGAAATCAAATCAGTTTCTATCGACTAGCCCAAAAGATTTTATAGACAAGCCTTTGTAATTTTTCAAAATTGCATTCGTTAAACAAAACTTTTGATACTCTCTTAATCTGCAATGTTTTCAAAGGAACTCAATGATACAAATCAAGTAGATAGGTTTATACACGAAATAGATTTTATTTTTGTATTTTTTGAAAAACGTTCAGATGCGTTTCGAAGCTCCGTATATTCTATTGTAAACATTAGTTCCACACCAGAACAAAAATAGTATCTCCCGACGTGCGTTTCGCTAAACAAGTTGGCAACATCAGAAGATGACTATGACGCCAGAGTTTACAAATTCCAGAGGTTTCAATATCAAGCAGCCATATTTCAAATCAGCTCAACACCTATTCAAACTCGACCAAATAAACCCAGCTTCTTAACGAAGCGGATTAGTTTGTATGGTGAGCGGTCTATCAGGTCAGATGGTAAGAGTACGGCTCTGCCAAACTCTGAAAACCTGATTCGGTCCCCAGCAGGGGGGCAGGCACAAAGTATGTGCTCTGCTGTTCCATCATTTTCCAAACAGAGGCAACTCACACTATCTTCCGAAAGCTTCAAAGGGTGAATAAACGCCTTGTAGTGAGCCAATTCTGGAAAATTCAGTCAGAATTCCATAAATCTTCTTGCCATCCAGGTGTTCAATGTGCGTTTGGCAAATCCTAAAGCGATGCCAAAGACAGGTTCTGTTCCGATGAAGCTGTTGCGGCACCCTCCTTTGCAAGGGAGTCAGCAGCCTCATTGCATTCCAGGCTAGTATCGAGAAGAGTCGTTTTTGGCAATTTGCTACCAGTTCAGCCAAGAGCTCCCAATGTCGCTTGACTGTCCGAGAATATTTTTATTGACTTATTTATGAGGTTGTATTCTTCCAATCTATCCGCATACAATTTAGTAGCGTAAATTAGTACGGGAACTTTGGGTAAAATTTCTTAATCTAAATGGAGTGCTCCAAGTGTTCTATCCTTATACAGGATGAAGATAAATATATACAGTGTGATAGCTGCCGCACCCCGTTCCATCTTAGTGAAAAATGCTCAGGATTGTGCCCAAGCGAGATAAAGGCTACAGTAGTGCAGAGGAGGGTGATATTCTTTTTTTGCAATGAATGTGAATCGTCTTTCAAAAAAGTACCCCATCTTCTAACCAAATTATCGGTATTGGAAAATGAAATAAGTCGTGTGAAACAAGAAGTCTTCGATATGAAGAAGAAACACTGTGATGAACTTAGTCTGCTGAAACGGGAACTGAATGATGTGAAAACCATAAGTAGTGCTGACATGGAAAATATACTTATTGAGGTCCATGAACGCGCAATACGTTCGAATAATATGATGCTGTTCAATGTTGAAGAATCGAAGGCTGAAGGTATAGAAGCCAAAATAGCTGATGACAAAAAATTGCTATTCAAGTACTCAAATCTTTTGGGGTTGACAGCAACGATCTAACTAAAGTGATCCGCATAGGTCGATATTTTGAACCCCTTCTATTTGAGGAGTTTTACTATGATTTCAAGAATGCAGACTATGTAGGCTTAAATAATTATTTTGCACCAATAAACTGGGAACTTCTATTCAATAACTTAGATATTCATACTACAGTTGAGATATTTTACCAAATTATTAGGAACTTCATTCCTAGGAAGAAAAGTAAACCAACATTTTATCAGCAAAGAGCTGAAGTTACTCATAAGTGAGAAAAAGATAGCTCACGTAAAATATAAATCAACTCGTTCAGACCAGGATAACCTAATATTTTCCATCTGATGTCTCAATGCAAGGACCATATGAAATTTTGCTATGATACTTATATAGCTAATATTGATTGATCTTTTTGTCGAAAAATTTTCAAGGGTCTATACTAAAAAAGAATTGGATTTAGATAATGTCATGAACGAAGCAGTTGCAGCAGTGGTTGACATTCCGTTTATAACATTTAGTAATGTTGAAGTATTCGAAGGGTTGAACTCATTAAAAGAAAATTTGAGTTATGGATCGGACGAGGTTCCTGCCTATTTCTTTAAAAGATGTGTCTACTCGCTAACTAAGCCATTGTGCATAATATTCAACTTATCATTGAAGCTTGGAATATCTCCCTGCCAATGGAAGAATAGTTATGTCACCCCCATTTTCAAAAGTGGCAAAAAGGAAGACATAAAAAACTACCGTCCAATCAGCAAACTCTCAGCTATTTCGAAACTTTTCGAATCTTTACTTGTGCACTATCTTTCGTGGCATTGTAAAAATATGCTAAATGAAAATCAACATGGATTTGCTGCAGGTAGACCAACAACATCGAATTTATTGGTATATCAACAAGACATCACCATGGACCTAGAAAAAGGCCTTCAAATTGATGCAATTTACACTGATTTCAGTAAGGCCTTTGAAAGAGTCAACCACAGTTTGTTGATTAGTAAACTTCAAGTAACAGGTTTTCCAACTTGGTTAACATGTTGGTTGAACAGTACAGAAAAATTCAAAACTACATTTCCAGTGATATTCAGGTCACATCAGGCGTCCCGCAGGGATCACATCTGGGTCCACTTCTCTTTAATATTTTTATTGATGATATAGCTCTAAACTTTCGCCACTGTAAATATCTTCTCTTCGTTGATGACCTCAAAATTTATATGCCGATCAAAACCAACCTTGACTGTAAATGTCTTCAATCTGATCTGAACGAATTGATCAACTGGTCACAAAATGATGGAATGTCTCTTAATGTTGATAAGTGCTATTGTATTTCATTTTCTAGGTCCAAAAATCCTATTCAATTTGATTGATTATCAAATTGAAAACAGTCTTAAACGGGTTTTTGAAATTCGCGATTTAAAAGTCATATTCGATCATCAATTAAATTTTGCACATCATATTGACTCCGCAGTCAGCAAATCTTTTCAATTATTGGGTTTCATTTCTAGAAATGCTAAAAAACTATCAGCATTGGCTTTTAGAACGTTATATCTAACATTGGTTTATTCGGTCATTCAATACGTCTCACCAGTGTGGTCACCATATTATCAAACTCACATCGATCGAATAGAAAGAGTACATAATTTTTTTTGAGGTGTATAGCTTTTAAAATGAATCTACAATATGGTGATTATGATGACATGCAAGTTATGCAAAATCTGAATATTACTAGCTTGGAAGGTAGTAAACAAGAACTGACTTGATAACTCTGCATAAGATACTAACAGGGGAGATTGATTGTCCTTCATTGCTCTACTCGATTTATTTTAAAGTTCCAAACAGACCTACTTGTAACTCTGAATTATTCCAAGTTCCCTACCATCGCACAAATTATGGTTAACATAGTGCTTTGTCACGTTTTGTAAGATTAGGAAATGAATATTGCANATTCAATTCTACGAAGAAGTTATTTCTAAGTGCAAGTTATGTGAAGTAATTTTGCAGACTATCCAAGGAAATGCAGTGTTTGCAGACTCTAACCCAGGATCCAGAAACGATTTTCTTTATAACTTTTTATTCATTCGATTTGCAGATTTCGATATGACAAGTCTCTAGAAATTTTTTACAGTAATTTTGAGTAAAATGTTTTTTTTTTCTAAACGGTTTTCGACTTCAAAGTTACTTAACTGACGTAGTCGTTGTAGGATTATTTCGCAGTTCGTTTTCGCGAACTTCACGGCATCGGGTCCGATTCCGAAAACTTAACGTGAGTTTCAACTCGTTGGTGTTTGCTACCTACCTCTGAAGTCCACACGAGGAAGCAAAAGGATCACTATCGAAAAAGCAGCTCCAAAGTACAGGTAAGTACTTAGTTCCTTTTTACCCATTTTTCTGAATAGGAAAACATTAGATTTAGGCAAATATTTTTTTGATTCGCAAATCGGATCCTGGATTGGATATAACATTGCATAATAACGTAAAATATTGATGAATCTAGATTCAAAAATTGAAAATGTAATGAAAAACTTTATTACTACTGTGGTTTTAGAAGAAATAATGGCTAACGCAAACCCAAAACAAATTAATGTTAGCATGCTTAGATTATATGTAGATATGATTACGCGATACGATGGCTATCAAGACGGATTAATTCGGTTCATTTCCAAATGTGATGTTCTAAATTCAACTTATTCAAATTTGACAGGTCCTATTTTCAAACAGTATTTACTTCAAAATCAATTGGTAGGGCCAATCTCTTAGTAGGAAGTAGAATAGAGTTAAATAACTGGGCGTTGATTAAAGAGGCGCTAATTCAATGTTTTGGAGAAAAGAGAAGTTTGGAGCATCTAGAATAAGATCTTCTAGTAGCCAGGCCTTTCAAAAACAAACAATCATTAGATTTTGCAAAAAGACTATTCGATGAATAAACAAGTATTCGAACCCCCCCAGAAATGTATTCAAGCCCAACGGACACGTTCCGAATTCCAATACAGAACAAATGTAAACAACTTCAAGGAATACATATAAAACTTCCAATACTCCCAAAACGAATCAATTCAGACACACGGGTCCTCAAAATTTCCAATCTGAGAAAATTTATCAAATTGATACTGAAGAAACCTCACCCGAAAATGAAGACTATTTTGACGGAACTAATCAAATTGCCCAAAACGAAAATGTATACTTCAGTAATACCGAAGGCTATGATTATGAATATCTAAAACACTACTATAATATCGAAGAAGAAGATATTGAATCCTCTCAACCGAACCCGGATGAAAATTATTGGTCAACCTCTCAAACCGATCCACCTATATAAACGATATTTATCAAATTGATACTGAAGAAACCTCACCCGTCATGAAGTAGTTCAATTTGGGTAGTCCCGAAGACCGACGCAAGTGGTGAACAAAAGTGACGAATTGTGGTAGACTACAGGAAAGTGAATGAAAAACCATTGAAGACCGGTATCCCTTACCTAACTTCAATGACATTCTAGAGAAACTTGGACGTTGCGAATATTTTTCTACGCTAGATTTGGCAACTGGCTTTCACCAGATTGAAATGGACCCCAACTCAGTTTCAAAAACTGCCTTTAGCATTAAGAAAGGTCATTTCGTGTACCTGAGCATTCCTTTTGGTTTGAAGAACGCCCCATTTACGTTTCAACGTGCGATGGATGACGTTCTGAGAAATCTTCATGGACATTATTATTTTCAGTTCCAGCCTTGAAGAACATATCGCAAACCTCAAACTAGTATTCCAACGTCTCAGAGGAACCAAACTGTAGATTCGGTTCGATAAATCTGAATTTCTCCGCAAGGATGTGGACTTCCTGTGACATGTAATCACTCCAAATGGAATAGAACCGAATCTGAAGGAAATAGATGCCATAAAAAAATTCCCCTTGCCAAAAAATGCAAAATAAATCAAATCTTTTCTCAGACTTTTACGCTACTATAGGAGATTTATCAAAAACTTTACCAAACTCACTGAACCATTCACGAAATGTTTGAAAAACGGCGAAAAAATCGAACACAATCCTGAATTTTTGGAAACCTTCGAACTTACCCAATACTTCAGTATCCAGATTTTTTCAAACCATTTAATCTTACGACCGACGCATCGAACTTGGCGATCGAAGTAGTTTTAAGCCAAGGAAAAATAGGAAATGACCTAGGGATAGCATACGCCTCAAGAACACTCAACCCATCTGAAATTTATTACAGCATAATTGAAAAAGAACTTCTAGCTAGTGTTTGAGCTGCCAAATACTTCCGCCCATACCTAATTGGGAGGAAATTCAACATTATAAGTGAGCATAAACCACACAAATGGTTGTTTAGTCTTGAATATCCCAATTCAAAACTTATTCGCTGTAGGCTCAAGTTGGAAGAGTATGATTATGATATCCACTATAAGAGTGGCAAACAAAACACAAATGCTGATGCTCTTTTACGTGTTGAAATAAATGCTATTGAGAACGAATCCATTTTATGCAATTTAGGCGACATCGATGAAGAAATTGGAAATTATATACGGGACGCTTTATCAGGAATAGACCTGAACGAAATTCCACCACCAATCGCAGACAATGCTAATAATCAACCCTCAGACGAGAGACCCAACAACGAAGATGTACAAAAGATCCCTGAAAACCCCGTCGAGCAGGAGGCCATCACTGACGAAACGGTCCATTCAAATGCAGAGAATCCCGTTCTTGAAATACCGTATAATGAAAATGTCACAAATTCATATAGTAAGATGAGATAAGATAGATGAGATAAGATATCTTTCTCTTCATCTTTTTAGGTACACATGGTATACATAAGACAGGTCAATATAAAAAACATAAAAGCTGAAAATCGGAGATAATTGTAGAAACATATAAAAATACAGCCATATTCATTTCAAAAGTAATATAAAAAGAAAAACATAACTCACTTTTCTTTATGATTCATAAATTCACTAAGTGAATAAAAATTGTTTTTCAATAAAAATGTCTTTAATTGTGATGGAGAATATCTTTAATTTTTCCTGGAAGGTGATTGAAAGCCATTGCTCCGGCATATCTTGGCCATTTTTTGTATTCCGTAAGATTACATTTTCTAAGATGAATTTCATGATTTTGTCTAGTGGGTTAATTGTGTCTTTCGTGAGATCTAGTGAATGATGACAAATTTGAGTGGATGTATGACAGTAATTAATAAAGATGGATACCAAATAACGTCAGAATTTTATTTTAAAAAAGACTTCTCTACATGATTCGTTGTATTTTAGATCGAAGATCAATCTTACAAATCTGTTTTGGATAACAAAAACTCTCTTTACTTCCACTAATTGTCCCCAAACCGTGTTCATATACAGAGTTGAATAGAAGAGAGAGTAATACAAATCTAGCAAATGCCGCAAATGCAAAAAAACGTTTTACCGAGTTTTTTGCAGAGGAATTCGATGTGTTTTTTGAAGTCAAGTTTGCTGTCTAGTTGTGTTCCTAAAAATTTTCTAAGAAGTGAGGTTGTCAAGGAGACCGAATCTATATTTGAATTCAAGTCATTAGACTTATCCATCTTGCTAATGAGTTCAAGGCAAACTGCTTTAGACATATTGTTGATGAGATGATTTTTTGGCACCATACTGTGAAGTTGTTAATTAAATGGGTTAATTTTTCTTCCAGGAGGGATACGTTCTCCGCTATTACTATGATGCTTGTATCGTCAGAATGAATGGTTTACCATGTTCAATGAAACGGGGCAAGTCATTAACGTAAAGAAGGAAAAGAAGAGGTCCCAGTATTCCCTACTGCGGCGTACCGATTTCGGTCTGCCGTTTTTCTGAGCACGTCTTATTTATCTTTACTTTAATTATCCTTTCAGTCATGTGTGGATGAATTCAACTATTGATAGGTCCTCGTATGCCTATTTTACATAATTTTTCACACAAAAATTTAGGATTTATGGTTTCGAATGCTCGTGTGAAGGCAAAGAATATATCACAAACATGTAGTCTATCATTTGAATTTTCATGAATATATTGTATCATTTCGGCCGAGACAGTCTCTATCGAGAAATCCATGCTGTTGTGGGGAGATGATATTATTTTTATCGAGAAAAAGCATAATTTGTTCATATGCGGCTTTTTCTGTCACTTTGGAGAATGAGTTCAAGACGCATATTCCTCTGTAATTTCCTACATTAGCCTTTTCTTCTTTTTTGTGGACTGATATTTTTTGTGCAGTTGGGAATTTTCCTTCTCATATGGATGCATTTATAATGTTGGCTAAATGTTCAAATATTATAGATCCACTTTCAATCAATAGTTTCATAGGTATTTCATCGATACCCTTGGAATTTTTATTTTCAAAATTGTATAGGATTTTTTCAACGTCAATATGAGATATCGGCGAAAAGTACATAGAGTGTGAGAGTAAGAATTCCGTGGTTGTACATGAGTTGTTTGGTAGGTTCATGCCAAAGATTTGGTTTATCAAAGTATTAGAAAAATATTCTGCAAAAATATCTGTTTATTATCTGAGGTTATTTCATCGTTGAATATCAGTTAGAATTTTGCAAACTTCACAAAATTCAACTTCATGTTACTACCCCACGCAATTCGAACAGTAATAGCCCCGTTGAAAGATTCCACCTTTCCTTTTTTGAAAATACCCGCATCCTGAAACTACAACATCCCAACACACCCATAAAACAACTAGTCCAACTAGCAATCATAGGGTACAATTCGTCAATCCATTCCGTGACAAAATACTCCCCTCCCCTTACTATGTATTCTTGGATAATAGAAAATCACTAGACCCTTTTGACTTAACGGATGAACACATAATCAATACCTTCATAAATGATAGGAAAAGTAGGTTGGTTACCCTCTACGAGAACATCCAAAAACGTTGTCAAAATAATAAAGAACCTGTCATCAATAAAAGAAACGAGATTCGCGAAGATCCTGTAGAGTTCACAGAAAATCAAGATATATTTGTGCAAAATCGCGAAGCTAAACCTAGACACATTAAAAAATGAGTTTCAATAGACTTAGGACCCAAAATCAAAACAACAACAGGAGCAATAATTCATAAATCGAAAATAAGAAAACCACCTATTTACTCTCGACGTTCTTTACAGGATGACAGAACGGACCACACCGATCCTAATAGTATCCCTTCGACTCCTCATGATGACCCAGGTAATAACCAGCCAAGAAATTGAAATTCTCGACACTCCACTCTTACCATTAGAACTCGGAAAATCAAGAATCATTCAAACAAAACATACATTCTTACATTATATCGAAACCCACCTCTTAGAAATGCAACTCAGAAATATTGAATTTTTGTACGAGAGACTAATAATATCGATCAATAATAAAATTGAATTGGAAAAGGACCAGATCATCCTGAATGATTCGTTTAATCAAGCTAAATTTTTCCAAAGCACTACGAAAACTAAATTGAGTAATATAATTTTTCAACTTAGGCTATCCCACCTTTCAGTAATTCCATTAAATGATTTAGTAAGTGTTTTTCAATATCTATGGTCATAAATAGATCCTAAAACTCAAAATGCATACTTTCATTACCAGTTGACAGGAACTCAAGTAAAAATTGAAAAATTCAAAATTATTTTTGCAATACATAGACGACGACTTCCGAACCTATAACATCATTAGTTTACCATACCAAAATACAATCATCACCCCCTATAACCCTTTTTTCATTCTCGGTACTGAATTTCATCAGTTTGAAGATGAACTATGCCCTCAAATAGATAGTGTGTTCTTGTGCCAACATCACTACGAAACTATAATCGACACCTGTATTATTGCTCTGATGAAGGACAATAAACCCAATTGTCTGACAAATGAAGCCATACCGAATCACCCCATAATAGAAGAGATCAATGACCGATTTGTCCTAATCCTGCCATCCAGTGAATCCGTTATAGCCCAAGCGGATTGCGAGAAAAAAAGTGTACACAGAATCGAAACAAATACTCTTCTGAAAATTCCAGAAGGCTGCAGTGTTGTTGTGAAAAACTTTACCTATAAAAACGAAGAAGAAACTATTTTGGAAAACCCACTTATTCCCAAACTGAGATGAAATATTGCGTCCAAAACTAATGGTGACCAACACGAAAATAAGCCATTGATACTGAAGTCAATCGATTTTCAATCCATACGGTGTAACTATGTGCCTTCTACTCCTTACCGGATTCGCCATACTTTGGTTTTGGATGAAAAAGAAAAATGGCCATCGCAACACCAACCGACAGAAGGACCCTAAAGAAAACATACCTTTATTCGTATTGTTTTCTCCTGAGGAGGGAGGAGTTATGTGAAAATATTTTGCAGATTATCCAAGGAAATGCAGTGCTTGCAGATTCCCACCCCGGATCCAGAAATGATTATCTTTATTACTTTTGATTCATTCTATTTGCAGATCTCTATGTGACAAGTCCCTAGAAATTATTCATTGTGATTTTGAGTGAAATAAATTGTTTTTAAAACGGTTTGCGACTTCAAAGTTATTTAACTTGCAGACAAAACCTCCCGAATAGTAATTGAATCAGATTCGAATTACGTAGTGAATGTAATCAATTACGGCAACATATACGCGAAAGCGCCAAAACCATTCTGAATATCAGAGTTCTTGAAAAATAAGCTAAGTTTCAGGAAAAATACTAAAGAAAAACTACCAATGCAGGTACATCGACGAGTGAAGAAGTAGATGAAAGAGTATGGAAAGAGAATAAAAACAACATGATTGAAATCAGTTCACAATTCTAGATCTGATACTACTCTAAGACTCATTTTTATCGAAAACTTCGTTGTTTGGCAATATCATGAGAGCAACCAGCATGATAAAAACACCAAAATTACACTTTCAAAACTGGTAAAAATGTTAAATAGATCAGTTCAATAATCTAAACGACTAATTCATACTGATTCAGATTGTTCACCTCATCTACTTCCAATAGTACATTCATGAAGTTATCAATGAAATATGTTTTTCTGTTTGAATGTTTCATGTGATAATTTAATTTGTCACTTTCAAAATCGTAGCAAAAATTGCAAGTGGACTACTCATTACAGCAACAATAAATATTCACTATATTTCACTGTACTAATACAACTTCTCTTCGTGGTATCAGAGTCATGGAAGACTGATCAAAGTTGTATGAAATGTGGCCTGAAAATATTATTTTGTGGGAAAATGTTGAAGTAGAAGTTCATGCTGTGCAATTAATGAGCCACAATTTTTTCCGCTTCCTACATCCAAGTTTTCGTAACAACCGCAGAAGTTCTATGTTGGAGCCAGAGGCTGATTAGGACGAAGTGAAAAAACAAAAACTCTACCTACTTTAGATGTTCGTATCTTGAATACGGAAGTAGAAGAAATAGAAATGATTGATATTCAAGGAGAACCCATTTGCGTGGCAATGCAGTGTATTTATCCCATCAAATACTATTGCCACGTGGATTTGGATTTGTCCGATGTGGACTTCGTTTGTTAAATGATGATTATCCCAATTGACTTTTCGGCAATTAACTAGTGGAACCACTACTTGCAAACTAATTTGTCGAAGATAGATTAAAAAGCGGACAAATTAATTTGCAGGTAGTGGTTCCACTAGGTAATTACCGAAAAATCGAATAGGACAATCGTCATTCAACAAACAAAGTCCACATCGGACCAAAAACCTTCAGGTATATAAACACCTAACCCTTGTCTTCAGATTCAGTATCAATTTGCTTCTCCTGAAGATGCTAACCTTGTTAGCGAAACGCACGTCGAGTGCAATAATATCAGTTTGGTGTTACGGTAATTGATCTCTAGAAAAAGTTTTCAACTTTTACACCAAAGGTTCCAATCTTATCGTTCAAACCGATTTTTGTGAAAATCTTAGTGTTTTGGGTACTTTCATCAAATATGGCTTTCTGGAGACCTTTTGAAACAAATGATAACATTACGTGTGAGAAATCTGTGTCAATCGACAGGGATCCGGAATTTGAAAATAAGGATTTACATGTTCAAGTTCAGCGAGTAATTTTGAATATTCATGAATGTTTGAAGATGGAAAACCGTCACACTTTACAGAATGATATTGTGAAAGAATATGCGAGTTAACGAAACTATCTCGTTCGACAGTTCTTCGAGTCATCAAAATAGGGGATGTCCCTGACCATGCAATGAAACGAAAACAAAGGAATAAAAAAATCGCAAACGTTGATGGTGCTACAAAAGATGTGATTTGGCGAACAATTTATGGTATATACAAAAAAATTAAGTACCAACCTTGGAAATGATTTGGTATAAATTACTCGACTATTCCGATTACAATTACAAATCTTTAGAAATTCTACGAGGTGTCTTATTATCTTGTGGTTTCAAATATAAAAAATTGAACAATCGGATGATCATAATGGAATCGACACGCATTGTTCAACTCCGACAAGTATATTTGAGGCGAATGAAAAGCTACCGAGAAGCTGGCAGACATATAATCTACCTCGACGAAACTTAGTTTGACACTCATGATGTTGTCAAATATGGCTGGGTAGGTGAAACCAAGTATTGTGCTTTGAACACACCTTCTTCAAGGGAAAACGTGTTATAATTTTGCATGCCGGGAACGAAAGTGGTTTCGTACCTAACGCTTTGCTTCTGTCGGCCAAAAATATAAAAGATTCGTCTGCTGATTACCACGAAGATATGACTGCGGCTTTATTCGAAACCTGGTTCAGTGAGCAGCTTCTCCCAAATATTCCTCCAAACTCGGTTATTGTTATGGATAACGCTTCGTATCATTCTCGATTATTGACAACAATAACACAAAAAAGCAGATATTGTTGATTTCATGCGAAATTATGACATGGAAATACCCGAAAAGATTCCAACGAAAAAGGTATTACTGGCGACCATAAAACAACGTAATTCCAAAGAGTATATTATTGATTCGATGTGTGAAACACGTGGTCTTATTCTCTTACGTTTGCCTCCATACTATTGTGTGTTCAATCCAATTGGAATGGTTTGGACCACAATGAAAGAAAGCTTGCGGGAATGTAATCAGTCACCGACTTTGAATGCTGTAGTGCTTGACAATATGAGGCGAGTGGTGAATGAAGTAGGTAATAGTGATTTGTGGAAGAACTGTGTGGCCCACGTTATAATAGAAGAGAACAAATATTATGTGCAAAGTTCCATAAATCCGATCGTTATTCAACCTTATGATGACTCCACCTCATCCGAATATAGCGAAAAAGAATTTTGTATTTTTTAGCAATTTTGTTGGCCTCCATTATTTTGTAAATATATGTTTGACGAGAATTCGGTGTGATTATTTGTGTTTTCATTGTATTTCAGAGTTTTCGACTCGGAAATCAACTACCTCAAATTTCATAATTACCCATGGTAGAAAAATTCAGTTGAGACAACTTTTTTATGTGGTGATCAATTGCTATAATTGTAATAATGAGTAACTGAAAAACTACCACTGAAAAATAATATGCCGACGCCTTTGTCGAGGTGAGAATTCCTTCTCTGTGCTGTTTCAATTTGTATTGGAAATACTATACACGAAAGAGAAATTCTTTCGAAACAAAAACTTTCATATGAACACTGAATTATACAAAAAACACTTTTCTTCAATCAGTTTGTATTCCAAACATTCAATATGGAATTGAATGAGATATAAATTTTTTTATAGTTTGTATTTGAACAAAAATCTGTGCCTGACCTAGATTACTTGTGAAAATAAAGACTTCATGAAGTTGTACTAAACGATATTAGAAATAAAAGTTAGAAGGTCAATGCCGTGTCGAGTCTCAAAATTATCTGCTTCAGGTAAAACCATCATTATAATGTCCTGCAGCTAACATTTTGCAAATATGCTAATATTTATTTTCAATAAGTTTTTATTATGTGACATTTACTTTGAATTTGAGCATGACTTTCAGTTCTAAACGAGTTTTCCGAATAACTTTTTATTGTTTTTCCAAAACGAAGTTGATTCATCACTCAATGAACAGAACATTTTGTTCTGATGTGCTCAACTTGGCATTCTGAGTACAATTGAGGCGGTCATTAAATATATACCTAACTTCATCAGCAATTTCTAATTAGGAAATTAAATTAAATTTCAATATCCCACATCACAACCAAAGAGCAATTCAAAGTACATTTCTATAGACAAACTTGGAGAGAACCTTCTCTTAACTTTTCAATTCATTTAGGTATATCTTAGTGACTCAACATCGCTTCGTTACCGTCAATTAGAGATTTACCAATAAACCCCCTTCAGTCATCTTTTCGAATAACTTGCGTTGTAGACTCTGATATCCAGACTGGGGAACTGTTCGTTTACCTACTTTATCTTGGTTTCGTAGAGCCTCAACATGGCCTGACATCTTAATATTAGTTTCTTGTTTAGGGCTGTGTCAGCCTAGATGGGCTATCATTATTTCTATCAATTACAAACTTTTGGGTTAATGAATTATGTTGTTTGTTGTCCTTGTCATCTCCGGAGTTTGGAACGATTCGTCCAGTTGATTATGGCTGTGATGAATGATGATGATTGAATGCTGAACCGCTGAACCGCTGAAACTCATTGTATGGAGTGATGTTTCATGTGCTCATATGAGAATTTTGTGAAAAACATACTTCAATATGATTTAACTTTTTAGAAATCGCAACTGAAAAAACTGCGATACTTCCAAAGTATATACTCAAATAAAATTTTCAAAACACTCATGTAATCAACATTTTTGAAAAAAATAGTTTCAGTCTATATCATAGATACATATATAATCTCTCAACCATGTCTATCGTCCAACAAAAAATAAAAAAGATTATAAATTATTGCCGACTTTGCAGATATCAGCAAAATAATTGATGTCGTCTTCGGGTCATCGAACAATATCCTGCTGATGTAAGAGGTTATCGAACTGTAACTCGTGTGTTATACATTCTACAACAAGGTGAATTTCGTCACTTATTATTATCATTATTGGTAAATGTAATGAAGAATTTAATCTACTTGCAATTTCGTTCCTACACCCAACCTGTTGATTGTTATTCGAGTGGGCCATGTCATCCCACGTTTCACACGGAAATTGGGGTTACTTTACCCACCTTTTATTTGAAGTGTTACATTGTCATTTTAGTTTTTTCACTTTCTCATCCTTCAGATAGAGAAAGCATTGAAATCACCAAAAAATACGACTTATTTTGAAAACTTTTATGCCGTTCATAACCTTTCTGTCGACAGTCTTGGTAACTGTACTAGTTATTTTCGATTTTTTGGGCAAGTTTTGTCTTTTCTGTGTGTCTTGTAACACCCTGAGAAGGTAGCTTGGCCCATCTTTCATTTATAGCTTTGTTATATTCATTATATTCATATTATATTTTTTATTTAGGAGGGAGAATGATATAAAAATCAAATAGCTACATAAATCACATCTACAAACCACCTTCCAAAGGTACAAATTTTATCTAGGATATCAAAAAATGGGTTATGTGAAAATTATCAACTTAAATTTTAAAATTGGGCAATGTCCAGTATATTTGTTACATACACTTCATTACTTTATTTCGCCAAGCTTTCACTTCTAATGGGAAGCTCTTTCGGGGCCTACAATTATTTTAGTTATGGATTTTTTCTTTGAAAACATTACAAAATCAAACTTATAGTGAACATAAGTATTAAATAATCAATTAGACAAATAAATTGGTAAAAAGAAGTAAAAACATGTGTGGAAAAGTTTTTGTTTGACCAATGTGTCAAATATTCACATAAATGTCATTCAAAATGAAGCATGACGTATCAAGGATATTAGACTTGATTTGGACGCCCATTTATTGATACGGTAAAATTGGTAGAATCTGTTGAGAGACTATTGAAATATTTGGTTTTAATATATGATGACTTACATAATGAACGGGGATTTGAGTGAAATACAATACTGTTTGAATAGAACTACAGTAATATTCACTACTACACCAAAGGTTCCAAATAGTGCACCACATGTACCTCGTTTACAGTCGCCATTAGGTCTCTAAAATTCAGCATGTGTAGTTCATCAAATCATCGTGCTTCATTGAAAAATGTAATTCATGTGTAGGTATGACATTTGTCAAACAAAAAATTTTCTACACATATTTTCATTTTTTTTACCAATTTATATGTTTAATTCATTTTTACTGTAAGTATAATTATATTTTCGTAATGTTATTACGAAAATATAATTAAGAAAAAATCCATAACTCAATAAATTATGGGCCCTGAAGAAGCTTCCCTTCAGATGCGAAAGCTTGAAAAAGTGAAGTCGAGTTTTCAGAGTTTCTTCAATGAAATTTCATGAGGCTATTCAATATTCAATGAGTCGTGGTGGATATTACAGAGCAAGTTCATTTTGTTCTCTAGACTACACATGATGAATTTTTGAGATCTAATGAGCAAATCAGTTATTGGTATAGAATTGTGGAATATGATTCATTTTCATGATTATAAACGAGATAATATAAAAAGAATTCGACTAAAAATTTCTGGATAATGTATTTCATTATACAGAACTTACATTTCATCAGTATATTTCGAGTAATAATTGTACTCAAACACCCGTCCATGATGTAAGCCATAACATATAAGAACCGAATATTTTAATAGTCTCTTATTAGATTCTACCAATTGGTAAATTGGTAAATTTCTTTCAGTTTTCCAATGTTTCGAAAGCAAACGGGACTGTTTTTGAAATAAAATCTTGAAAGTTAGCTCAGGCTCGAATAAAATTTTCCAAATCTTTCATTGTGAAGCATTTTTCCATGACATTATTATTGACGTAATAGGCAAATTTGTTACGTTTCGTTTTTTTAAAGAATGGCGGAAGTTTTCATTTCGCAATAGTAGCAGACATACAATATTAACAACACCGGCCGCAAAATCGAATTCATTTTGTGAGTTACGATAATTACTTATACAGCTATAGATTTTTAGGTAAGCAAAAAGATGATTGCAATTTACCGAATGAGATGAATAATTAATAAAAATATAGTGGTCCCAGTTCTTGTGGCTTCTGAGGTCTAATTCTGTGGAGCATTCTGCGTGCACTTATTTCTCTAGTTGCCATGGTTATCCCTCATATCATGCGTTCCCTCACTTTAGGTCAATGAACCCGGCATTAACAGGGGTGTCATCGACTATCAGGAACCAAGTTTTGGGTCTACCGGTTGGTTAGCCTTATAGAACCATAGTTGGCACCGGAGGAAGAGTGTTGTTTTTCCTCCAGGGTGCGCCTGGGCTGCCAGTCCGGTTTCTCACTAGTTGCTTGTGTAGTGCAGCTAACTAAATGCCTCAGTTATTAGTGACCATCCTTGTTTTATTATCTTTATCATCATTGATATTATTTTTACAGTGTAAGCTGGTCGGGCTCTGTTGAAGCTTTGGACTTCAAAAAAGTCTGGAGGACGCGTCAGCATTATCAAGAATTGACCACTGGACAGGGTACATTCTACGGCCAAGATCTATCTTCGTGCAGCAAGCCGGCATGATCTTGAAATTCGGAGTAAAGTGGACTTCACTCAACTTCAATAATCGGTGGCCGCGGTGGTAGTGCGCCCGACTTACGATCGGAAGGCCGTGTTTTCGATTCCCGCCTCGACCAGATATTTTTTTCGAGAGAATTTATTTGGTTGAAGCTGGGATGATTCTGCAACCATGTTAGGAATCACACGTTGAAAGGTAAGACCTCGTTAGTCCTTAAGTCGCACAAGTGTCTCAACTTCTGAGAGTTGTCGTTCGTATGGGGGGCGACAGCTGATTAACGGAAAAACAGATTTTAAACAGTTTTAAACCATCTCATCATTATAACTGTTATTATTTCCACCATTATTATTCATATCAATAAATATAATAATCATCACTATTATTCACAGCGTAATGCTGGAAAATGGAACATTCATGACTATGAATGATAATATTTAGTGAAGTAGTTTCTCAATGTGCAATCATAGAGAATGATTAACTCAACTGTTGCTTTTGATATCCTGGGAATCAATCAAAGTGATCGATGTTGAATTTGTTATTATGATTATTCACAGCATATTGCAGGATAATGAAAAATGTATGAATGAATATTCTCATGTAAGTTTGTTTTGCAATACAGAAAATAATAAAACTGAATTGTTGCTTTTCTACTACTGGAAATAACCGAAAAAAATAATCATAACCTGATAACATGAAAAACATATATTGTGATCAGTAAGGTTAGGTAAGGAAGTTTGTACCGATTCCATGACAGAATGCTACTAATTTTGCAGAAGTAAAACTAAACAAATATTTAGAAGAGAAATAAAGCAGATGTCATGAAAACGAGTAATTCTAGAGGAGGAAATATTGAACTTTGTGAAGAATACAAACATGAATATTCCATCAATGGAAATATTTTAACGGATTTTATGTGCCTATACCTGCCCGATGTAATGAACATTCGCAAGGTAAATGCATTGACACCGAAGGCAACCCGCTAAAAGCATATCTGTGTTTCCATCCTTCATATCCTTATTTGGTGTGTTCATATGAATACTCAGTAGACCATCACTTTGCATCCGATTATAGAATGAACGAAAAAGCCAAGGTATTTGGTATATTGCAATTTTATTTCATATAAGGCGAGAATGGAATCTATCTTGGATATAACACGGCTCAATAGCTGTAGAATTGTCTTTATATATTTCGAAATTGATTATTCTCATGGAAATAATTTACGATATGAAAATAATAATATCAAGAACTGATTCATGTAATACCGTTCAATATAATTTGTATTGATTTTATTATTTTTTTCTAAAACGAAATTCACAACACAGAAAACATCAATATTTCAAAAAATATATTAGGAATGGTGATGAAATTACGTCTAGACATGAGATCAACCGGCTCGTGTGATTTTTTTACGAAAGTCATTTACTAGAAATCGGCTTCAATTTGTTTTCATTGGCACGCTGAGATGAGAAGATACGGAAAGTGGGATGTCCGAAAAATCGAATTCAATCTCAAGATCTTTTTTCCAAAAGTAACTCACCCCTCTGATTAAACGCTCGTATGAATATTATTCCATTAGAACCTACTTAAAACCGTTCATTAATCATTTCAGGATATGTTTCATCCGACATCGCCTTGCAATTAACAAAAACGTTAACTTCCCTGCTGACTAGCCCCGCATCATCTTTTTGTACCCAAACTGTTTCGAGTGTTGTTGTTTCCGTAGTTTGTCGAGAATGTTTATCGAGTTATGAACCACAACTAGATGAAGTATGAAACAAAAAATAGATATACTCTGGAGATGCATTGTTTAACATATCGAAAATATAAACAGGAAACTTTAAAATTAAATAAGATGCTATTAAAAAACAGCATAGTATAATTCACGTATCAAACAAAAATACGAAGAATAAATTAAATAATTAGATATATTCTGGAGATGCATCTTGGGACATATTAGAAATATAAACAGGGAAGTTTGAAATTGAACAAGATGCTGTTATAAACAGCATAGTATAATTCACGTATTAGACAAAAATATAAACAGGAAACTTTGAAAATAACAAGATGCTGTTGAAAACAGTACGGTATAATTCACGTATTATACGAAAACATGAAGAATAAATTCAATAATCAGATATATTCTGGAGATGCATCGTGGAACATATCAAAAATATAAACAGGAAACTTTGAAAATAACAAGATACTTTTTGGGAAAAATTAATCACTCCTAAAAAATATAACCCCTTCAATTTACACAAGATACTGTTGGAAACAGCACCGTACTATACGGAAACTTGAAAAATAAACTCAATTATCAGATATATTCTGGAGATGCATTGTGGAACATATCATAAATATAAACAGGTAACTTCACAATTGAACAAGATGCTGTTATGAACAGCACATAGTAATTCACGTAACAGATAAATACATGAAGAATCTGTTTATTCTGTTTTAAATCTGTTTTTCCGTGAACCAGCTGCCGCACATCTACGAAAGACAACCCTCAGAAGTCAAAACTCGTGCGAGCTAAAGATTAACGAGGTCTTACCTTTTAACGTGTGATTGTTAACACGGGTTGGGTGATAGCATGTGAAAATCGATCGTTCAAACTGGGGCTTGAACCACCGACGAACACGGCAGTCAATTCGACAATCAATTGAATTACATAAAAAAATAATTATAATTTCATAAGATTTGCAAACCTCAAGTGTTTTCATACGTTATAAAAAATATTTTACAGCGGGTGCGGTTGTTTGAGGTTTTGTAAGCTGTTCGATGAAAGTTTCACGATGATGTTTGAATATTCGAAAGAGACTTTGATCTATAGTAATACTACAAGACCTTCAAATTCCATGGAATAATTTACATTTTTTGAAGAAAACTTCATTATTTCGTTCATATGCAATCGAAATAGCTTTATTCGAATTGGGACAGAACTTTGCAAAGACGAAAGCATTGATTTGAGGACCCCACTTTGACCTCTCCTTTTTCTCTTTCACATGAATGACTCTCCTAACTTCATCAAATAAGGTAGGTTGTCCATGTATGCATATGATACAAAGTGGATACAGAGGATACTTCCAAGGAAGTTTTCACAAAAACTGACAATGTTATTCAATACTTTGTACTTTGGTGTAATTTCAATCACGTTTATTTAGAATATTTTCCTGAATTATTCAGCTGAATGCTTCGATATAAGAATATAGTCTGAGAATATATATTCTCAGACTAAAACAATTTTATTACCTGCAATATCAGCAATAATATTTGAATTTGATCAGTTCGGACTTCCATGGTCTAATATGATTCTACTAAGATTCGGAATACATGAAAGAACAAATAAAATTAGAATGAATGGCTGAAATATCAGCAAAATGAAACAATAAATCGTAAAATGAAACTACAATGAAACGAATAAAATAACCAAGATTCGAAATGAAAATGACCACAGAGTAAAAAAGCAGTGAAATAAAAAAAAAATAAAAATAGGCAATCCACAATCCTCTTCGGGTGATGACTAGACTTATACCGCACCGATCAAGCGTCTTCAGTACATTCAGCCCAGCTCCCCTACCCTTTCTGCTGATTTTTGTCAGAACGACAAATAGGCTCATGACTAAGGAGATGCTGACGGTATGAAAGTCCTAAAACATCTGTCCCGCTCTTCACGGGTTACCCCTACCTGGCTGGGGTGGGATGGATGAAAAATATGTTCATCCATTAACGGGGGACATGAGGGCCTCATTCAACAGAGTGTCGGGGCCTTCTATATCGGAAGATGTTGTCTACAGCATCATCTATAGCTTACATAACTAACGGATTTTCGTGAGTTTCCGCACTATCAAAAACTCGCTGATTCCTCGACTGAATGGACTGCTGAATGGAAGGCCGCTGCAAATCTCTGCGGATGTTAGACGGAGCCGCTTGTCCCCAGACTCCTGAAGCATACATGATGACAGGCTTGAATATCGTGTTGTAGATGGTAATTTTATTTTTGAGGCTCATTTTCGATTCCCTGTTTATCAGAGGAATTACAGGAATTACAGTAGCTGATCATCAACTAGAAACTCGATTTACGTAGGAACGCTCAGACACGTCAGCTCTTTTCCGCTGCCGCCAACGGAATACTACCGCGCAGGTTTGCTGTCGACTTAATGTATGATTAGACTCATATTCGGAAAGATGACTATTTATATGTGTTTTGAGCGCTTTCTGCTATTCCCTCTTCACTCTTTCTTTTCCACCGGCTCAGCGGAAGTTGGCCGTTTGGCGGAAGTCGACCGTTATCCGCCTGATAACAGGTTTTCATATGAGGCACATTTCTACGTTGGCTTGACTGAATGCGTCATTGGACAATATATGTGCAGCTTCTCTGAAGTTCCTCTTGAATCAGTGTTCCTCCTGTTCCAGTGTTCATATAGATGATCCCAGCATGGGATCACTTGATGTCATGTTGATGAGTCCAAATATGCTCTGCTATTTTCGATTTACTGGTTTCTCCTCACTGTGTCTGTTTCTTGTGATCGGCAATTCGGACTTCCAATGTCCTCTTAGTTCCATCGATATAAGTGCTGCCACACACACACACATAGGGTATCCGGTAAATGCAATTCTTGGAATCTCAGTCCGCATTTGGTGGCCTGTTTTTTCGTGAGGCTGCTACGGATGGTGTTTCCGGATCTGAAGCAGATTATGATGTTGTACTTGGACCCAATTCTTTTTATCCCTTTCGACAATCCTCTGACGTAAGGAAGTACAAGGACTGGTTTTGACGGCTTCTATTTTTGCAAAGCTATTGCTGTCTTCTAGCCGAAGATTGTTCCACCATCACTTAGGAGTAACAAATTTGCTGGAGTTCTTTTTGATGATGTCTAGTTTTTCCTCGGGACTTTCCTTCGTATCACAGAGCCCGCTATCCACTGGAGTTTTGATGATTTCTTTTCTGGTATATTAATTGTGCTTGCATTCGTGATCCAGATACTGTCCCGTGCGAGTGGGTTTTCGGTATACATATGTTTCGCATTTTGTGTCGCTCCTTTTCACCAATACGTCTAAGAATGGCAATTCTATGTTGACTTCCTTTTCCATTGTGAAGGTGATGAAAGGTCTCACGGAGTTATATGATTCAGAAAGGTATCTAGTTCTGTATTCGTCAACGATATTTGTCAACAACAGTTGACCTAACTGAGGTGACTGGATGCATTATCAATATCTACGTCGCGTATCATTTTCGTTTTCATGGAAATTCAGAATAACCTCTTCATCAAAGTTATAAATGTCTCATT
Source organism: Leptinotarsa decemlineata (assembly GCF_000500325.1). NCBI lineage: Eukaryota > Metazoa > Arthropoda > Insecta > Coleoptera > Chrysomelidae > Leptinotarsa > Leptinotarsa decemlineata. The sequence continues at coordinate 19,693 of NW_019291715.1, read as the reverse complement.
GTACGAATTAGTTGCGATTATTTTCTTTAAATTTCTGTATACCATATATAAATTCCTGTATTCAAGGAGGAGTTGTAATTGAATATTTGGGCCCTTCTCTTGACACTACGTGTTACTTCCAACACAATTTGGCCATCAATTCTAATAACTATAGTTTCAGTATAATTTCATCTATATTATTATGTTCCATTTAGTACACCTCATTTTTCAGAATTTACCAAAAATAAAAATCTGGAGGTATCGTATCTGGTAAACGAGGTGGCCACTTAATAGGACCATTTGTAACAATCCATCTGTTTCTAAGACAGTTCAGCAACATTCTTTTTGAGACACTGAAATTATGTACTGGTGCTCTAACCTGCTGAAAATAGATCATCTGACGAGCCTTTAGATCAAGATCATCGAAAAACTCTCTCAACGCATTTAATGTAAAGCGGTCCGTTCAAAGAATCATGGTAGAAAAGTGGACCGATAATTCTGCCTCTAAATAGCGCACATCAAACATTGATACTGAATCGTCTTCGCGGATAGTGGGTATGGACCTGAAATGGATTGTTTACTTCAATAATGAATATTCTTTCTATAATACAACCCACAATTCGAAAAATTAGCCTCCACTCCATATAATAATTCTATAGATGTTTGAATCTTGTCTGAATTTATTCATAAACCACCGACACAAACCCAATCACCTCTTAAGGTCATCTGGTTCTAGTGTTTGCAGTGGTCTCAACTCATAATGAGAAATCTTACGTTCCTCCAGAATTCGTTGAATAATAGACGACGGATCGGCTATTTTCACCTCAAAGTAGGCTAAAACGCCAATTTCTCTATCTTCAGATATTACAAAACGTTTTTTGGTTCTCCTCTTCTCAAAAACTTTTTCGTTGTTCCGGAATCGACGATGAAGCACAGCAAAAAAAATGCCGATTAGGTAATTAACGATCGGGGAACGAAATGCTGTAGTGTTGGAGTGTTCTTACGTTATTTTTCTGGCAAACGAAGTAGGATTGTAACATATCCCATTTTTCTTGATGGAAAAATGGCGTTTCGAAAATTATTCGAATAGAAGTTGACAGTTACAATAACTTATGACATTTTCATGATATACTTGAGAATATTTGACAAAAAGTATTACAACAAAGTTTCAAGGAAACTTGATCAATCATAATAATTCTGTCTTATCGAATCAAACACATTTTTTTCCAACCGCATTGATATGATGTTCCTGCGATTTATGTTCTGTTCAAGTGGTTGAACATGATGATCACGGGTTTCATGAGTTCAAATCGCAGCACAATTTTTTCTTTTTGCTGTTAGTAACAAAATATTATTAGGAATCCACGTAAAAAGGTAAGACCTCGTTAGTCTTTAGCTCGCACAAGGTTACGACTTCTGAGGGTTGTCGCTCGTAGGGGTGCGATAGCTGGTTAACGGAAAAAACAGATTTTAAACAGAACAGATATAAGTACCAGAATTGGGTGTTTGGACAATCATGAGGTTTCATGGAACACTATAATTATCTATTCTCACCTTGAACTATGCAAGGAGATCTACACAAGTAACATCAATTTCAAATCTCTAGTTTCTCTGATCGGCAGACCTAAATTGAAAAATTCAAAGAGACATTTCAACAGTGACATACCCTCTCATACGGTAATTGATCCCACACTTATACCTCAATCCAACATAATATACGATCCGTCCGTCCGACAAAGGGCAATGATATCAGCAGGGAGAGCACATCGCAATTGTAACTCTCCCGGCAGCTGGCGCTTGCTAGTGTGCAATACCATCACCACCACATCCTGTTTCAGTAACTCGAATATTTCATTGCTCAGCGCTCGGAGCATGGGAAATATTACATTTGCATGTACGGACCTATATTTACAGAGGAACACCTGGCGATCGTCATATTCCTGCCATCTGGCCAATCATAATAGACAGACGTAATATTCTATTTTATTACCGGAACGTTATCGTTTACTGAAGATACGTTTCTCCGGTGATAGTGCATCTTTTGTGTATTTTTAGATATGTTATATTGTATGTATGCGTTCTTTAAAAGAGGTCTCAATATTTCATACTGTTTTTTGGGTTTCCACAAACGACAAACTGAGAAGTTCACCCCAAAAAGTCACTGTGTGAAATAAACTACTGAAAAGTCCTATTAGTCAGTAACTTGCCGTATTCATAAATTTTGCCTACAAATTGAAAAATATCAATTGAAAAAATTGGATATTGGTACTTAGCTTTTTTAAAAAAATATTTTTAAAATCTGTTTTTCCATTAACCAGCTGTCGTACCCCTACGAACGACAACCTCTATAAAATCTATGCAACTTCCTGCTAATACAGTGATGAGACGTGTAGAAGTAATGAGCAATGATATTTTTTACAGTTAAGAACTGACTTAGATACCTGTGTTTATTTCTCACTTCAACTGGATGAATCAACAGATGTCGTTGACAGTGCCCAGATGGCCGTGTTCGTCAGGATGGTTTTTAGTGATTTTACGAATTAAGATGATCTTTTGAAGTTCATTCCACTGAAAGGACACACTACTGGACATGAGCTGTTTTCTCATTTGAAAAATATTATTTCTTCCAAGAAAATTCCAACCGATGGCGCTCCAGCTATGGTGGGTTGTGATCAGGGTCTGGTGGCGTTATGTCGTAAAGATGAAACTTTTCCGCAATTTCTCTGTTACCACTGCATTATCCATCAGCAAGCATTATATGGAAATTTCCTGAAACTAAACAACGTTATGAAACTGGTGGTAAAAATTGTGAACAAGATTAGAGCTCAAGCGTTACAAAGAAGATTATTCAGAACCTTGGCCGATGAAGTTGACTGTCAATACGGGGACCTACTCCTTCACTCTGAAGTCCGATGGTTAATTAGAGGACGGGTGCTGAAACGTTTTAATGATGTTCTATCTGGCATAGTTCAATTTTTCAAACAACGCGATGAACGGACTCCGGAACTAGAAAATTCAATCTGGCCTAGAGATTTTGGTTTTCTCGTGGACATTAGAGAAATTAAACGAACTTAATTTGCAGCTTCAGGGGAGAGACAAAGAACTAGCGGAAATGATTTCTGATATAAAAGCATTTATCAAAAAGCTAGAGTTTTGGGAACAAAACCTAATTAACAGCGATGCCAAGCATATTCCTATTCTTTCAGAAAAAATATCTCAAAATCCATTAGAACCCTATGACAAAAAATATCATGTAGAAATAATTTCTACCCTGAAGAATAACTTCAAAAATTGTTTTAAGGATTTCAATGAAATGGCTTTAGTAGCGCAGTTTGTTGTTTCACCCTTTATGGAAATTGATATCCAACAGTTTGCAACTTGTGTTATGCAGAACTTTGGCGAAGACATCGCCGCAACAGTAGTCTCAAGTACTGAATGTATCTGGCCTATTGTAAGTAAAGACAAATATTCAGTTCTATGCCGTGTTGCCTTGAAAGTGAAAGCATTATTCAGTTCAACCTATTTGTGTGAATCTTTTTTTTCCAATATGAAGTTTATTAAGAACAAATATCGCAATCGACTCACAGATGAACATTTGGATGATTGTATTCGAATGGCTGCATCAAATTATACTGCAAACATTAAAAAAATTATCGATGAATCTGAGTATCAGCCTTCTCATTGAACGTGCACTTTTATTTTTCAATGTTTATGTTCATGATAGTGCGTTACTTTTTTGTTGTTATTATTAACTATTTTTAAATCATACGTGACATGTCGTTGTGGCTGGATAAAAGTTTGTGTTTATTTTTCAAACACCTTCGTTTGATAGGTAGGAATGTAGCTATGAACAAGTACGTACTAGTAATATTAGTTATTTTGTTATTAGTTCATTATTAGTACCTATGTATTATGTATTACCAGTTAAATAGTAAAATAAATACATATAATGATAAATTAACTGTGGATTATTTCATTTACGTTACGTTACGTGGCTTCCGTGTGGGTAGCTCGCTGTTTATTCCAAAATTAACAAAGTAGCTCAACACATTGAAGAAGTTGGCGACCACTTGTCTACATGAACACACATACTGGATGTTTTTTGAGAATTCTGTTCACTTGAGTTTTATATTTCCGTTTTCAACCTCTCTTCTCAGTAATGGCAACCAGGTACGATTCATTTCCACAGAAATACAATTGTTACCTGGTAACAGGTAACATGAATTTCTCCGGTGATGATTTTTGTTTCACTCTAGTCTAAAGCGTGATCACCAGATTATTTCAGACTATGTTCCGCTAACTCCAATCCTATCATTTGTCTTCTCCTTATACATTCACGATGTTAATTTTTTCTCACATCTAGGGGTCTCAAGGTTTCACCTTCATAACTTTTTCCACACGAACAATGTATATCGTGAATACAATCTTTCGTTCTTTCAACCGTATTTTCGGGTTCAGTTCGTGGCTAAAGAGATCTCAATGTTATGGTTCTAAAAAGTTGTTCCTACATTATACTTATAACCGATGAGTTTCAATTTCTCAGACAAACCGGAAACATAAGGTATGACGTTAGTTTTGAGGTACGTGTATTGTTGTTGGTTTTGTGATGATTTTGGGACCTGTTTATGTTGTATATTGCTTCCAGCAACTTCACTGAGTGCTCCTTGCACAAACTGCTCCGGAAATGCGTTTTGGACCAAAACTGTTTCAATGATAGTTATTTCGTCTTTCATATTATGAACTGAATTGCAAACTGTCTTTGCCCTATCATACAAACATCCAACCATACCTTTTTTGACTTTAGCGTGATGATTAGATTTATAGTGAAGATATCTATTACTATGACTTTTTTTTCGATACAGACTCGTATCGAGACTATTCATCGATTTTTTTGATCATAATATCGAGAAAAAGAAGTTGATTATGAGCTTCCCTCTCTGATGTAAATTTTATCGTGTATTCTCTTGAGTTCAAATAAATCAATAAAACGTTGATATCATCTGGGTTATGGTTACAGATAGCGAACACGTAATCAAAATATCTCCACCATATCTTTGGACAATTCTGGTGAATTGTGATATATGGTTTTACAAAATACTTCATGAAAATGTTACTCATAATCAGCGACAAGAATGATCCCAACGCCATTTCAAATTCTTGTTGATAAAAATCCTCCTTGAACTGAAAAAAAATTTCATTGGTACATAATTTCAGAAGATCATAAATAGCTTCTATATTCAATTTGGTTCTATATTTGAAGTTACCATCATTTTTTAATTCAGTTCTTACAATTCCTGAAGTTTCATCGACCAGAACATTGGTGAACAAACTCACAACATCGAAACTCACCAGAATATCTTCGTTCCGAATTTATAATTCATTAAGTTTTTCAATGAGATCAAGAAGTATTCCTTATGAAACTGTTTCTTTTTCCAAACGAAGGTTACAAAATTTGGAGAAGATATTTTTCAAGTTTCTAACAAGGAGAGCCGACAAAACTGATAATTGGTATTAGAGGACAATTTTATTTGTGTATTTTTAGTGAACCATAAAAATGTGGAGGTTTACTATAGTCGAAAATTCAAAAATTCACAGTAAAATATGTATTATGTACTTCGTATTTTGTCTGTGGAATCAGTTGCCTTGAATTGATTTCTTATTCAAGGGTATCCATTTTAACTGTTGCATCACCTTTATCTGTGGGAGAAATTTCAATATTGCTGTCGGATCCGAAAGATTTGAGTACAATATTTCCAAATTTATCAAGATAACTTATTATTTGATATGGCCAAGAAAAATAGTTTTACAATCTGATATACAATCACCAGCAATTTCTGTTGGTGAATTTTGGAATACAATTGCATACGTCCCTAGGTAGGTTGATATCTCTGTCCTGGGTCTGTAACTGAAAACACCCACACCAGAGCCCGAAGGTGTTTTTGATCAATCTGTGAACCAACAACTATTTGCTATAAAAATTTCCTTCTCTCGGAGGATCCTATTCTTTCCACTAGGGAGAAGTACTGTATGAGGCACTTCTTAGTTGACAGTTGGATGCATAGTGTCAGGGGTCATTCCCAAATTGTTGTGACTTCCATTGTCAAACAGCGGTTACGTGTACTCTGCAATAGATTCTTTTGTGCAATTGGCAATATGCCCAAGCCTATATGCAGTCCATCCAGCCTCTCTCTTCAGAAAAATGTTCTAGATTCTAGAAGGATCTCCATGGCCGCTGACGGTGTGGTACATACAAGCCTGTCTTTGTATGCCAGAGAGCTTCGCCTGAACGTTTTCTGTAAAGCATTCAGCCACCAGGTATGAGTGATCACGGATCATAGGGACAGTCTAGATTTGTGTAAAACTTTTCTCCAAATGAGGGTTCCACGTGAGTTTTTTATCAAGGACAATGCTAAGATAGTTGACCTCCGATCCAAATGGAATGACTTCACCATTGAGGGAAAGTGGCGTTAAGTCGTCCAACTTTTTCCTCCTGGTGAAGCGGAATATCACAGTTTTGCTGGGGTTGACAGACACCTGCTCCCTCAGGCACCAACTTTGAACCACGTCCATCATACTTTGGAGAATATAAAACGCCACCCTTCACGACGTGGACGTTGCAAAGATGATGAAGGCATCTGCATACATTCGCATATCTTCTTCTCTATCTAACGAGAGCATTAAGTAGATTATCCATCAGGAGCGACCACAGAAGGGGAGAGAGTACTTCATCTTGAGGGCAGCCTCTGGTGACCCTGAACCTAATGGCCTCGTCTTGAAGAGTCGTAGTTGCAGTTCTGTTTACCAGCATGGCATAGATGCATCCAGTTGTGGTCGATTCTATGCCTTTTCCAGCTAGGGCTGATCCTATAGCTTTAGGAAGTGCATTGTCAAATGCTCCTTCAATATCGAGAAATACAGTATCCTCAATCTCTTTGTTGTCATGGGATAGGGAAATTTTCTCTACAAGGTTATTCAATGCTAAATCTGGCGATTGGTTGGTTTGATATGCAGAAGACGGCTTTCTAAAGAGAATCTTCTTGTGCTGCGAGGTACATCAGGTATAACTTTTATAACAACTCTGTATCAAAATCTCCTGAACTGTCATGGCAGTTTAATTTTTCTCTGTGGATGTAGAGACAAAATGATTCCTATATGCCACAGATTGACAATGCCTTATAATAATCTACAACGTAGAAATATTTTGAAAAGAACTGACCATTCAATGGTAAGAAAGAGAATATATCATCGTCACGACAAGGTAATATTTGGAATTGATTTTAGTAGTTTAGGACGATCTACGTCCACTTTTCCTCAAATGTGAGGTCATTATATTTGGAATGGAGGTGAAATTTCTTGGCATTGCCTTTGAAGAAAAAACTCACCTGCAACGCTCATTTGGCAAAAAATTTACACAAATCCAAAATGTTTCTATGGACATAAATATAGAAGGATATGTGGTGAAAGTTGGGGCTTGGATCCCTAAAAAATCCGTTGGATTTATGTGATGATTGTCAGACAAATGATCTCTTATGAAGCGATTGCCTGATGGCGAAAGGCTTTACAAAAAACGGCTCAGGTGAAGCTCCCTGGCTTACAAAGACAGGCTTGTCTGGCCATCTGTGATATCATCAGTTTCACACCGTCATGGACATCCTTCTAGATATATCTCCTCTTCACATTTTTTTGGAGAGAGTGACTAAATGGTCTGCATATATATAGACTTGTACACATCGTCAATTGTACAAATCAATATAATGCAGGGTACAATTGACTGCTGATTGGTACTGAAAGCCACATCATTCTGGGAATCACATATGACATTATGCCTCCAACTCTCAACTACGAACACCCTAATACAGTACTTTTCCCGAGTAGAGAGGACTGGATCCTCCGGTAGAAAAAACGTATCAGTAGCACTTAGTTGTTGGTTCACAGATGGACAAAAATCACCTTCATGCTCTAGTGCAGGTGGTTTCAGTCGCAGACTCAGGATAGAAATACGTATCAACCTGCCTAGGGACTTATGCGACTGTATTTCAAGCGGAAATATATAATATCAAATTGTGTGTGGAGAGATTGGTAGAGTTCAACCTCATACACAAGTCTATTAAAATATTCTCGGACAGACAAGCAGCATTGAAAGCTTTAGGCTCTTACCAAGCAATTTCTAAATTTGTAGCTAATTGCCAAAAACGACTCTCCTCAATAGAAAGACTCAACAAACTGTCTCTGGTTTTAATTCCTGGCCATACTGGCCTGGAAGGCAATGAGGAGGGTACTGCAATCAGCTTCATTGGACCAGAACCTGTCATTGGCATCTGTTTTCTGTTTAAAATCTGTTTTTCCGTTAACCAGCTGTCGCACCCCTACGAACGACAACCCTCAGAAGTCGAAACTCGTGCGAGCTAAGGACTAACGGGGTCTTACCTTTTAACGTGTGATTCCTAACACGGGTTGGACGATAGCAAATGAAGATCAATCAGTCTAGAGCTTGAACCACCGACCAACACGGCAGTCAATTCGAGTGAGTGAACAAAGTACCCACGCCGAATCGCTTGGCTGCCGACCGACCTCTATAGGCTCTACTAAACAAAAATCGAACACCTGGATATCAAGAAAATTTATGGATTTCCGGCAGAATTTTCCGAAATTGGCTCACTCCAAGGCGTTCATTCACCCTTTGGAGCTTGAAACCAAACAGTTGTTGGACTACAGAAGGGATGAATTACGATATATTACAGGCCACTGTAATATATCGTGACCTCATAGGTCACTGTCTTCTGAATCATCATATGCAGAGACTCGGATAGCCGGAATACAATTTGTTACCTCTGTGTGGAAAATGATAAAACAGCAGAGAGCACAGACTAATCATCTGACCTGAAAGATTACTCACCATATAACCTAATAGACTTCGTTAATATACCCTTGCGGGTTGCGGCGGAGAATCGAATAGATCCACAAACTTTCAAACTAACCTAACCAAACCTAACCTAACCAAACAATGGGTGAAAGAGTTTTTCACGACCTCCAAAGGTTTCAGGAAAACTCGAATTCTCACTATGCATTTCAGGTACCAGCAAAAATAGATACCCAAGTTAGTTTCTCCAGTAGCTTCGAAAATAATTATTGTTTATACGTTATGGATTCTCATTGGGTAACGGCCAATTTCATTACATATGTGATGTGATCGGCCGATAGTTGATGAAAATCCATAATGTACTCAAGTAATACAATAGCTATTCTATAGCGAAACACGTGCTGCGTGTTTGTGACACTGTTTAGTGAAAATCTCAGGATACGGTGTTTCTTGAATGATATCCACTACATGCCTTTTATATGGATTCACTAGAATATGTAATTTCATTCAGAAACTTCGGATGAGCTCTTAATTAGGAGAGATGAATTGATTTGAAGTTTGAGATTGAAATCAACTTTATTTTATGTATTTTTTATCACTAATTGACGCCCGAATCAATACCGCGAAAGCTAAAATAGGGTTCGAGTGTTTCGTAAACCTCTGGAAATGGAGATCCCCCACTGGAAGTCAACGATTTGTGATTTCAAATTATATCATAGGTTCTTCGTGCAATTTCTATTTAAATGAGAATGGAGTACGGAGAGTACGTATGGCTTTCAAGGGAGCTATTATCATGGCCGCAATAGAATAATCACATGATTATCTTTGAAAATCCGGAATTCTCGTAAATATCGGAGCATTTTGGTTACTGAATGTGGAATTGGCCGCGGTGGTAGTGTGCCCGACCCACGATCGGAAGACCGTGGGTTCGATTCCCGTCTCGACCAGATATTTTTCTTGAGAGAATTTATCTGGTTGAAACTGGAATGATTCTGCAACCATGTTGGGAATCACACGTTGAAAGGTAAGACCTCGTTAGTCCTTAGCTCGCACAAGTTTCTCAACTTCTGATAGTTGTCGTTTGTATGGGAGCGACAGCTGATTAACGGAAAAACATATTTTAAACAGACAGAATATTCTTTCGAAACCTGTCGAATGAGAAAATTCTTGCAGAAAAAATTCTCTATATGAATTTTCAAAGTTAAGGTTGACACATTGTATAAACATATTCTGCGATAGAACGCAAAAAAAGATATAGTTAAAAGTCGAATCAGGAATTTTTTTATTTTTGCTGCATTTTTCCTGCTATTGAAATAAGCTTCTGATTCTTTGACTGTACCTGACTGATAATGAGTTGTGGTTGTATTGCGCATTGAGGACGTGTGTGAGATATCAGACAGGTGTACTCGTATGTGTATGATTTTGAATATTGTTACATATACTCTAGTCGCCAGGAGTACTCTGATTTTGCTTGGTCTTTTATGCGTCGTGGAAATCAGGCTACATCTTGGGGTGTGTCAAAATTCTCACTGTGATTTCTCAGGAGGGTATCCACGTGGGTGCTAAGATCCAGGTGCCGATAGATCTATGAATAGGTATGGATATGAAAGAATTCATGGCAGATCTTCATGAAACTTTGGATCTGGAGCCTGTTTGTTTGTACGTACTAGGTCCAGGTAGTCAAGATAAACAGAATCATTGCATATAGAATTGTCTTGATAGGAAACAATTTTACTTGAAGATACCTGTTACTTCTACGTTTCATGATGAGACGAAAGCTTCTGTCAGCCTTAGCCTCTTTGGGTAGTGTGATATTACATCTGTACGTTAGTCTTTCAATGGCTGCGCCCTCTTCCGTGTCAGTAGTATCACCTGCCTTGTCATCTAAAATTGATCCACTCTTCCAGTCTGTCCATCTGCTGTTGCAGGCAACCTGAAACTAGCTGATGAATAGTGGATCTACTGTGTCGTCGTCTTGATGGGAGTGCTCTATAGCTTGGCGTACATCTGTCGTGTACACTAAGGAGAGGACGTGAAGTGGAAGAACTACGCCTTGTGGAACACTTCCTGTTCTACTCTGCATTGGCATCGTTTTTTATATTTTTATAATCTTTATAAAACTATTGTTCCCTTCTAACTCAAATAAGCTATTTCAGCACTAGTCGTGTCAGAGTCTGCAGAGATTGCTCTTGAGGTCCTGCCAAATCGAAACCTCCTATTGCATCGTTGACCAACCCTTAGACTTGCTTTATCACTGAGTCAAGCTAATCGGCTGATGATTGTCGAGGAACGAGTGGTTTTTGTTAGGTTTAGACATCATGATGACCGTAACATAGTAGCGGTGAGGTATTGTTTGAGTCAAATTGAAAATTCAGATGTGAAAATGAATATTTCGAATCTTGGAAATTCAAATTTCTCGTAACATAAATGAGCTTCACAAGCAAGAAACGCATCATCAACAAGGTTGCTTCCTTCAGGTAATACTTAAGAGTATCAATTATTGCTGTATATTTGGTTTTCAAGTCATTTTCATGAACTGGAAAGTATGTTTGAACTGAGGTCTCAATATGCTCACTCCCAATCGAGGGAGTAGCCACGATATACTACATATATTTCGCCGGAGCAGTCTTTTGGCGTACCGTTTCATCTTGTGATGAGGACCTTTAAAAAACCCAAAGAATCATATTGTGAGAAACCTGTATCTTGCACGTTCGGGATGATATTGTATTGGATGCTATTGCATTGGAATACAGATCGAAAGAAAAGTTTAACGAATGAAAATATTGTATGTGAACATTTCAAACTTATCACGGCTGAATTCAGACAGATCACTTTAGATACTCAGTTTAGAAAGTTAACAGAAATTGGCGAGCGGAATTATGAATAAAAATGAAATGACAGTGATGATCCTAAACTGGTCTGAATTGTATTTTGGATAAATTAATTTAGTTGAACTTCTCAAGTTCACAACTCATATAAAAAAAACCCACGTACTAGTAACAGTAGTGAATTTTTATTGGTTTGGAACATTTCCTTGGGCTACATTCTTGGGTAACACTGATTGGATTGTTAATACTGGAAATTTGCAACAAGGGTGCTCGAAAACAATTTCCCTGCTAATTGATGTATTCAACAAGCTAGCTTATGAGAGGCGAGTAAAGTGGAAGCAAATTCACTCTCGTAACTTTCGAAGATATAATAATACGTACAGGTAAAGTTTCACCAATAATTTACGATGACAATAATAACACCTGCTGCAATTGACAGTGCTCGAGCGAACGGCTGCTTACAAGAAGCGGAAGACCCAATAAATGTTTACGGCTTGGACTGATTTAATAGCTGTCAGAGTGTTTCTCTGCGCCTTGTCCCGAATTATATTCTGAACAAATTATACACTCTGCTTCGATGGAGCACTCACATAGGTCAGTTGAATTCGATTTAGTTTCACTTTATTTATTTGCAAGAAAAGCTAAATATTTCAATGGCTGGTATTGAGTTGAACTGGGACTTCTGTACCCACAATTAATGGTGAAGATACTAATAACAAAAAAAAATGTAATTTTTTCCCATATCAGGAGTAGTTTGCAATTCCAGCCCATTTGTTCAATTCACCTAGTGTCATCAATAGCTCAACTCATGAGTTATGCATGTTTTTTTTTGTGTCAACGGCATCGACTCCTCTGATTATTAGCCTCGTGTTCTGGGAAGGAACACCTCGAGAGCCACCTAGGGATCATCATGGATACTGTGCACTAACACGGTGCCTATTCACTGCTTTCAAATGTCGTGAAAAAAGTTTTGAAATAATCAGTTTCAATTGTTCGTAGACAAAAAGTCTTAGAAAGAACACGAATATGATCATAAAGAATCCGACGTCTTACTGCCACGTCTTTATGTCTTACAAAAAATCCACCTATCATTAATGTCATTGGTTCAGCAACTTATGAGCAGGCCAAATATTAAAAAAAATTACTGCAGGAAATACAGACATTTATTGATGACTCGGAACACTTCATAGAAAAAAGTAGAGATATGTAGTTATTTCCTGAAGACATTAGTGAGCTTCGACGTGCTCTCCTTATACACAATGGTTCCAATCAAGGACACGATACGTCTAATCAGCGAAGTGTTTTCAGCAGATATAATCCTCCTTGTCGCTCATTGTTTTGTCGAAAATTTTCAACAACGGGCCTCAGAGCAAGCGGCCATAAAAACATATTGTTGGCAGCGTTATGTGAATTATACTTTTGCGGTATGGGAAGATGGTGAAGAGACGCTAAACGATTTTCTACTAGGGGAGACCGGGGCTACAATCAACATAGGTAAGTATTAACAAGCAAATTTTTCTATAACTGTACACTCTACACCTCCAGTGCTGTCGCAATTTGATAACTTGATCGCGCCGCATGCCACAGCCATCGGTTAGTTGCGCTCCGCACGTCATGTCAGTGAGTTGTGTGCCGGTTGAAATTTTTGAGCAGGTAACAATTTTTTTAGGGTTCACGATTTTTTGATTCGTACAATAATTATAAAGTGGTATGATTATGTTTTTTGTTTCCCTAAAAGCATATTTTATACTTAACGATTCTAAGTTTCTTATTTGCCATTACTATTGACCAATATTTTATTATGTTATTTAATACTTGAAGTGTACCTTTGGGGCTATAATTAACACATGGGAGGGGCTAGAATTAACTTGTTAATACCTACCCCAGATGTGGGGGCTAGTATTAACAGAGTAGCTGAATGTCTGTGAATGATTATTTTATATGTTTCTTCTTTAGGTATGGCAGCATGAGAACGTATAAACAAACAACTACGCGTTGTCATTCAAAAATTATTTGAACAGAGCACAAACTTCTTGGATAGCCAGTAACCCGGGAAAAGTAATGTCCATATATGACCTCCCTGGAATTGATAAAGAAGCGCTACCGTTGGCTTTAAACTCTACGAATAAAATGGACGCTTACAAAAAGTCTGGCATCTGGTCATGCAACGAAGATATTTTTCTAGAATCTGACTTTGCGCCTTTTTTTGTCACAGACCGCTCAGACCCTAGCAATCAAAACCAGTCACAGCCAACTGTTGATAATGATGACGTTGATATTGATGTTCTCTGTACTCTCAACAACGTATTGTTAAGAGTACAGAGAACACCTCTATGCTAAAACGGTCCGTAGTTTAAGTCAAATAACTTCTGAAAGGAAGCACCAAATTTGGTACAGTGATAAAGTGTTGTAAGGTCAATAATCCCATGTAAGTCATATTATGATATGTTATTTCATTGCTTCGATACATGCAAAAGTTTGTTGCACTATTTCAAACAATAACCAGAAAAAAGCATCAGATGAGAAACGGCTGTGTGCGAACAATCCTTTACACACCGATCGAAAGTGGGTTTTAGACAGCTGTGTACCAAAACGTCGCTTAGGAACGTTTTTCCTCCTCCTGCAATGTCAATGAAGAAATAAAAAAAGAAGTGAATGGTATCAAAACCGATCTCAAAAAGGAACTTGAGGTAGTGCGGAAACAAAACGAAATACTAGAGAAAGAGGTCCTGGAACTGAAAAATAAACTGAATGAATTAGAAAGAAGATCAAAAAAATATAACCTAGTGATATATGGAGTGAAAGGTGATGAATCGCAAACACAAAATATCACTTTGAACATATTCAATGAGATTCTCGAAATACCGTGAACAATCTGTGATTTTAGAGACATCTATAGAATAGGTAAAAATAAAAATATTACGAGACCAGTAATAGTAGAATTAGCGACCATCATAAATTAAAATAAAATCTTGGAACAAGCCAAAGAGACATCACCTATATTGAAGAATAAGAAAATCTACATATGTCAGGATTATACTCCTGAAGATTATCATAATAAAAAAACATTAATTCCCCATTTGGAAGTTGCACGAGCAAATCATCATCAGGCTTTTATTAAAAATAATACGCTGGTTGTTAATGGTAAACCTTTTTCTTGCGAGGTGCTGAGGGATAAACCGACCGAGTTTTTATTCACTAAGGACATTTCTCCCCAAATAGGAGAATATTATCAAAAACCCATAAGAGAGCCGAATACACCTGAACCTGAAACAGCGCCAGAATCATTCACGTCTTCCATTTTGAAGGACCAAGAAAAAAAGAGGATGTTTGAGCTGACCCCTACCAAATCAAAAGTTTTCACTCGAAACCAAAAAAAAATCCTAATTCTCTTCAAATATGGTTTTTTTCTTTTTAGTATCTGTTGAAAAGAGACCCAAAACAAAAATGGATCAATTTATCAGATCTTACGAGTTTGAAACAATATCTGGACGATTAGTAGATTAGTAGATTAGTGATTACAATAATAATTTTGGAAATGAGTGAAGTTGTAAATTTAAAATATTACATATGAATATTCGGAGCGTTACAAAAAATCATGATATATTTTCTATATTCTAAAATCAGGTCTCTGAAAAGTTTGAAGTTATTGTTTTAACTGAAACATTTGAAATAACCGATGTTAATCTTTTAACACTATATACAGTCAAGGATCATTAAATAGAAATGATGGAGTTCTTGTATATATTCAAGCAAATCTATGTAGTGATCATAAAAATATCCGAATTGCTCAGGATAGGAATCGAACCAAATCGTTACTTACAGCGGTGTATAGGTCTCCAAGTACAGATAAAAATGAATTCAATGCAGATCTCTATGACTACCTAAACTCTAGAAAAAAATATAATTTTCATACCGTTATTGGAGATATCAACATGGATTTGCTGAAGGATGGTAGTTTTGAGGTGGAAGAATATAAAAACATTATGGGCTCATTTGGTTTCATCTCTCACATCAATAGAATAACAAGACCTAATAGTAAAACTTGCTTGGACCATATATATGTAAAAAACAATAATATTCACACAAATCTCAAGTCATTTGTATTCAATTATGAAATAACAGATCACTTACCTATTTCTATTCAGTATAATTATGATTCAGCAAATATAAATAAAATACAATGCGACAACTATAAAACGTTAACAAACTATATCACATTGAAAAACGAAATAATGAAGGAAGAGTGGTTAGACATCTATAATGAGAGAGATGTAAATGAAATGATGTGCTCGTTCATAAAAAAAATACAATTATACTTGAAAAAACACACGAAAATCATCAAAGTTCATAAAAATAAAATTAGAAAAAAATTGATAACCTCTAGTATAATAAAACTTATAGATGAGAAAAATGATATATACAGACAGATACAGGTAGGCCCAAATAATGATAATGATAGTGACAAACAGAAAACTTACAAAATACGTGATGCTATATTAATCAATCAAAAAAGAATGATATGAATGAACTCATTCAAAACTGCTCAAATTCTTCCTTCAACCTCTGGACTGCTGTAAATGATATTTGTCCGAAACAGAAGTATAGACTCACATTGATTCAATAGAAATAAATGATCAAAATATAACAAACAAAAATGATATTGCGGAAAAATTCAACGAGTACTACAGCGACTTGGGAAAACATTACGCAAAGAAAATAAAAGAACCTGAAAATTTTGTTGAAGCTCTCGATTACTTGGAAAACAGTTTTTTCCGAAACAGAAGTATAGACTCACATTGATTCAATAGAAATAAATGATCAAAATATAACAAACAAAAATAATATTGCGGAAAAATTCAACGAGTACTACAGCGACTTGGGAAAAAATTACGCAAAGAAAATAAAAGAACCTGAAAATTTTGTTGAAGCTCTCGATTACTTGGAAAACAGTTTTTTCTAACCCCCACTTCCGAAACTGAGATAACTGATCATCAAAAACTGAAACCGAAGAAATCGCCTGGCTGGGATGATATTAGATCTGAAACCGTCAAGCACCTGAACTATGAAATATCTAAACCTCTAGTTTTTATGATCAACAAATGTTTTACAAAAGGAAAATATCCTGATTGTTTGAAACTTGGCATCATCAAACCACTATTCAAAAGTGGAAATAAACAAAGCGTTGAAAACTATAGACCAATTTCATTATTATCCGTTTTCTCAAAGATCTTGCAAAATAGAATCTCAAAGTTCTTTGAAAAATTCAACATTCTCTTCGAGAATCAATTTGGCTTCAGAGAAGGTCGCTCTACAGAGGATGCGATTTATCTATTAACTCGTGAAATCTATAGTTCTCTAGACAGGAAAATTCCCCTGTTATCTATTTTCGTCAATTTATCGAAGGCTTTTGACACCGTATGTCACAAAAGATTACCACATAAGATCGAGTCCTATGGAATAAGAGGTCCAGCATTCAATTTGTTGAAGGATTATCTGTCTGATCGGAAACAAATGGTGAGTATTGATGGGGTTTTTAGCCGTCCGAGGGTCGTGACCTATGGAGTGCCGCAGGGTACCGTTCTAGGACCACTTCTATTTACCATTTATATGAATACGTTGATGAAAATCGGATCAACGGGAAGTTTCTTCAGCTTTGCGGATGATACAGCCATTATGTACAAGGGAGAATCTTGGTCCGACCTGAAAATTGAGGCCCAAATTGACTTTCAAAAAATATGTGATTGGTTTGAATACAACAAATTAACATTGAATAGCGAAAAAACGTATTACTACCTTTACAATTTACTCCAACCATTTACCTAATCTAGGACCTTTGGAAATAGACAAAGATACGGTGATAGTGGAAAAAAATTAAACGAAATATCTCGGAATCATTATAGATAGGCACATGAGATGGGACTTGCATATTACCAGCGTGAAGAATAAATTGAGAGGATTGCTAAGCAAATTCAGATATCTGGTCGGCTATTTGAACATGGAAAACTTCAAAATATTTTATTTTGCACTGGTCCAGTCTCAGCTATCCTACGGCATCCTGAGATGGGGTGGAGTGGCAGAAAGTAACTTGAGTAGTTTGAGTGTAATACGAAGGTGGATATTAAGAATAATATTTAAAAAAAAACATGAGGTATTCATCGGATCTACTTTATTTCGAAAACTATATATTTGATATCAGACAAATATTCTGCCAAAGAATATTAACTTCTATAAATAGAAACCGAATTCCTCTCCATTCCATTGAGCATACATATAATACAAGAACTAAGATAAATTTCAAAAATGTTACGTGCCTTGAAAAGAGTATTGGGCAACGTTCCGTAGAATTCTTGGCTCCGAAAATATTCAATTTGCTACCAGATGAAATAAAAGTTATTGAAAATTATTTTTCTTTAAGCGTCATGTAAAAACATGGATAAAGAGAACTGGTAGAATAATATTCAACAATGTTATCAACCTGAAATTTTTGAAATAGCTTATGATTGCTTTTTCTGAATCGTTCCGATATTGTCACACATACCCAATAGAGACTTAGAAACACGGAATTGATACATTTACACTAATTTGACGCATTTACCTTATTGTGACCCTTTACTTGATATGGACTTCCCACCTAGATTATGTTACAAATTTACTTCTCTGTATTTATATATATTTTCTTATACTTTCATGTATCACGCACAAGCATTTTTGCTTCAGTGATTAGTATGTTTGTTTTCTTGGATGTTTTTGTGAACAGACATGAAGACGGATTGGGAGAATCTTAAAGTAACACGATGAAAAACCAATATTCTGGCCAACAAAAACTGTCAGACAAAGTTTAACGTCCGCTAAAGACCCCCAAAAACCTTCATCAACACCCGGTATATACCAGATTTCTTGTAGCTGCGGGTCAGTTTACATTGGAACCACCAAAAGAAGTGTAGGTACCCGTCTTTCTGAACACAAGAGAAATTGTTGACTCGGACAAAGCAATAAATCAGCTAAAGCCGCACATGATCTCAACAAAGAAGCTACATACATTTTCTCATTCGATGATACAGCAATACTCGATAAAACTCAAAATTACTATCTAAAAGTATATAGAGAGGCAATAGAGCAATTCAAAAACATTAGGGCAATTTCAATAGAAAAAAGAGGCAATGAACATTATTGAAAAATGACTACCTGTCCGTAAAGGTACACAAACAAGATCAGGTTTTTCAAAGAAGAGAAACGAGAAACGAGAGTCAAATACCAGCTTTGTAGTTAATGCATTCGGAACAACTTTAAAACAACAACTTGATCACCAACTCGGGCATTGCGACAATTACTATATCGACTTTGATACTATCTACCGCAGCAGTAAACGAAATGTCAGGCATAAAAACCTGCAGACAAGTATTTCTACACCAACAACTATCGAAATTTTGAGAGACTATCTTAAGATCAATAGTTTTTTTGTGGAGATGCATTGAGCGGTGTTTTGGAAAAACCGTCACGGAAAGTTCATTTCACAGAGACACCGTTTTATGAATGAAATAATTTCCAAAAAGTGAATTTGGAGTTTTGAACCTCTGAGCTACGAGCAGCTGTAGTTTGTTGCGTACTTCTGATATACTCGTATACTACTAGCGACGAAATCAAGCCAGTAAGTCAGTCGAAGACCAGCCATAATGGGCGGTAACCGGGTGGGTGAGTGCTTTGTTCACTCGGTCAATCGGTCTATGTGTGAGTCGATGATTCAGGCCGCAGGCTCAACGTTCGGTTTTTACTTGCTATCGTCCAACCCGTGTTAGGAATCACACGTTAAAAGGTTAGACCTCGTTAGTCCTTAGCTCGTACAAGTTTCGAGTTCTGAGGGTTTCCGTTCGTAGGGGTGCGATAGCTGGTTAACGGACTGAACATATTTTAAACATATTTTCATATAATGAGTGGAGGGTTATGTGATATTGGAAAATAAAACAAATTTGATATGAAGAAGATCTGTATAATTATGACAAACTTGGAGTACTATCAAAAATAT
>NW_019291714.1:0-70268 GCF_000500325.1 Leptinotarsa decemlineata | reverse complement strand
AACTAATAATCACTCACTAAAATCTGCAAAAAATACAATCTGCACCATGGATATGTATCTGTAATGATCTCTGGACTTTTGAAAGAACATTGCACCGCACCACGTGAAAATATGATGAAAAAAAGTGAAAATTTCAAGAAGTCCAAACACTTAAACGATGTTTTTAACAATTTGATACCGTTAATCATACCAAGCTGAATTGTCTAGAAAATATGGATGCTAGAAAAATAACACATAAATTCTTCAAGACCTGTCTCTGAAATGCTAGTCAGAGTGTGTGAATCGAAGAGCACATTTGTAATGAGATTACAATAACCTGTGTACTTCAAGGAACCATTTTGGGGCCATTCTCTTTTCAATGTACATCATTGACCTGTTTTAGGTGTTGAAAAGTTACAAAATCATTTCTCTTGCAGACGACACTACCACATTTCATCAAGACAAAAACTGGTTGGACTCAAAAATCAAAATTGACAATGAGCATCTTCTAATCAACTCTAATAAAACTTTCTATGTACCATTCAGTAGTCGTGAATAATTGTTTTTCTCGATTTTGAATTGAAATTAAGAGTCAGTTCAACCCTGTTAAATACCAGAAAGTAACTTGAAAATTATCGTCTGGAAAAACTGAGATGCATCTATTTCAGATTTAGACATGTTTCTTCGATCCTAAATGGACAACTGAAATAATCGTCTAGCACAGTTTGGTAGGAAGCCTTTCAAACTATGGAATTGTACTTTGAGGAGGCGTTACAAAAGTTCACTACATAAAATGGTTGATAGATATTACACTGAAAAATGTTACTCAGAAACAATAATGTTTGATAGCAAAAAAACTTGCTGACTCCCTAATTTTATCAAAAAATTGGCCCCACCAATTTTCAATGGATCTAGATTACTTATGTGAACAAAATGTGCAGAAGTGCTATGCCCCCATTATCAAAAAAGTGCCCATTCCCACCAGTGTGTAGTTTTTTATTACAAATACCTTGGAAAACTAAAACAGTCGATTAATTCCGAAATTGTTAATGACTAAATTTTTCATCTTACGTTGGAAGCTAAGCAATTTCTTCTACAGCTTTCTCCTCTGCCTTCCTGTACGCTACTACAATAATTATAACACGATTTTTCACACATCCGACAGTGAAAGAAATAAGCAATTCCCGGTAGCCCGAGGCTGCTAAAAAGAGTTACAGTTTTATAGCTCTCTGTACCCGTTTTCAGTACATTAACTCCCATTGGAATATAAAGAAAAGAAATAAATATCATTTCGTCGTGACTCTAACTCACTTTTATGCCGATATAAACATGTTATTCACAAATCATCAATAACGCCGGATCGATTCTTACTGCACAATTAGTTTCAATCAAAATACGGCTCCGGGTGATTCTGAAAAATGTGATGATAAGTTGCAAAGCAGAGACACTTCTTCGTGTCTCGACTGAAGGGTAATTACTTTCGAAACGTTGAAATTGGATGCATTTGAAATTCATACTATGGCTTGGGGTCATGGTGAAGCTGATTTGAAAAGAACGTGTTTGAATTAAATCGAATACCCTGGACAGCAGGGTATTCTCCATTCTCCATTCAACCGGCGAAAACTATCAACAAAATCAACAGAAGAAAAAACTCATGAGAAAAAAAATTGTAAATGATTGTCAAATGTTCAGTAATTAGTTTCGCACGATGATAAAAGGACCAAGGTATTGTTCCTAATGCAGGTAAAGTGAAAACTGAAAAATGGTAAATAGCCCAAATGAATTTGGGCTAGTGGCTGTAGGAAAGCAGAGCCAATTTTTTCAAGGACAAAACACAAGCACTATAGAAAAATCCTTGAAGCGCTGTAGGGGCGGTTTATTCCACAAGGAGTTCACACCGAGTTGAACCTCAAAAGGATGAACAGCCACAGTCCGTCGCGTATTTCTGATATGTACCGCTCTTGGTGGAAATAAATGTGCCAAGTGACTTGAACAACACTTCCCGTGAAAGTTTCTACAGGGTGTTTCACGACGAGCGTTCGTCAGGAATATATGGAGGACGATTCAAAATAAAAACTTGAAATTTTGTGGTAGTGGGTTTTACAAAATGGCCTTCTCAACTAAAATATTTTCAACTTCCAGTCTCTTTTCGTTATACCGGAAGACGAGGGCAACTTCCTTATTTCAAATGGAACACCCTGTATTTCATTACATTTTTTAATTTCTCAGCACATTTAAGGCCCACTTTATATAGCAACGTATATACCCAAATTTGTTAGTTTTCGAGATATTAATTTTTTCTGAAAAATTTGACAGGTACAGCACCACTCCGAAAAAATTATAACTCACAGACAATAACAGCTGAAAATGTGAAATTTCACGAAGTCACACCTTAAGCATCAAGTCATGAATAGGTCAATCGAATTTTCGAAAATAATTTACAGGGTGGTCCAAATTTCCACCTAAAACATAACATCGAGAAAACTGATGAAAGACAATTTTTTCAAATGGAAACAATGCACTTTTCTATTATTTTTGGATTCTACAATAAAAAAGATATCAAGTTCATGAAGAATGTCCTATACCTAAAATACACCAGATTTTACTTTAATTTTAGAATTTAACTTAATTTCTTTAAATTCGAATAATATTGTGGTTCATTTCAACAGATGTTCAAAGACATTGCTGGTTTGTTATAAACAAGAATATATTCTTTTTTGCATACCACTATTTGTAACTTTCAGTATGGAGTCAGGAATTAATTTATTGAAAGCTACCAGAACCCTTCGTTTCATGTTTCACTGACAGGATCCCCACAATCTTTTTCTTTGATATATCCCCAGATGAAGAAGTTCAGTAGCCTCAGTTCTGGAGAGCGAGGAAAAAATTTAAATGGCCCATTGTAGCAAAACCACTGATCTTCGAACATCCCATTCAACAAACCAGCAACGGTATCAGTACTATGTGCAGGAGGAGCTCCATCCATCTGATACCGTAACTTGAATCGGTATTGTTCAGAAACATGACATATGGATTCACTAACCACTTTTCTAATTATATGCGGATATCTATCGCTTTTCAAATTCTCTTCATAAAGATATAAACATAAAATTCGGTCTTCCTTTATAGCGCAAAAAACATTAAAACTACATGAATCATGGAAGTTACGCTGGCGAACGAGCTTTGGATTTTCTGCTGCCCAAAAATGACTATTATATCGGTTGTACATACCAATCTTGGCAAATTTGGCATCATCTGTCCTTATCATGGTCTTCATGAACTCAGGGTCCTCCTGTATCTTGATAAGAAACTATTCGCTGAATTTCACTCGTGCAGGTAAGTCGTGAGGTTTCAGATTTTGAACCTGGTGATTTTTATAGGGACGCCACTTATGTTTGATTAAAATCCGGTTTATTGACGAACATGAAATTCTAAGTGACTTTTTTGCGTCTTTCAACGAATTTTTTGGATAGGCTGTGAAATAGGCCAAAACTACAAATTTGATGTACTCATTGTTTACGAGTGTTTTTTTTGTTGATGACAGACGAAAAAGATTCGAAATCACGGCAGTTTCTTAGAAATCTTTTCAGAATATTTTTATTGGGTCTGTGTAGATTTGGAAATATTTCTGCAGAAACACGACAAGTTATGTCCATTATCTTATTGCATTCACCATAAATGATTATTATATTCGGGAAATCTTCATTAGAATATCCCAAAAGAGACAGTTTGCACACAAATAGAAAACTACGAAATACACGTCAATTATATCGCATCAAATTTTGACATATCTGTTCTAACTTCATTTGTTTTCAAAGCTTTCTTGGTTTGGTATTGCTTCGAATCATTTACATTTCAAATATTTCCCAAAATCGGATATATCTTGCCAGGGACGTACTTTAGATATAAGACATTTTTCATGAATTTGATATCTTTTTTTTCGTAGTATCCGAGATTAATAGAATAGTGTATTGTTTCCATTTGAAAAAATCGTTTTTCATCAGTTTTCTCGATGTTATATTTTAGGTGGAAATTTCGACCACCCTATAAATTATTTTCGAAAATTCGATGGACCTGTTCATTACTTGATGCTTAAGGTGTGATTCTGCGAAATTTCACATTTTCAACTATTACTGTCTATAAGTTATTATTTTTTCGGAGTGGTGCTGTAACTGTCAAATTTTTCAGAAAAAAATTAATATCTCGAAAACTAACAAATTTGGGTATAGGCATTGTTATTCAAAGTGGGCCTGAAATGTGCTGGATGTTCCAGCACATTTCAGATGTTCCATTTGAAATAAGGAAGTTGCCGTCAACTTCCGGTATAACGGAAAGAGACCTGAAGTTGAAAATATCTTAGTTGAGAAAGCCATTCTGTAAAACCCACTACGACAAAATTGAAAGTTTTTATTTTGAATCGTTCTCCATATATTCCTAACGAACTCTCGTCATGAAAGACCCTGTATAGAAGACAGACAAATCTCCAACCTTTCTTCGGTGTTCCAGACTATCAAGGTTGCAAGTGATGTTCGCGTCTCCAATCGGGCGGAATATTCTTTTCTAGATGAAATCCAGCAGCTTCAAGATTTGCTTGGGTCAATACATGAGAACAATACTTCAAAGAAGGTCTGATCAGAGCTTTATAAAGCATCAACAGCTGCTGAGGTATGTACAGTTTTCTGGTTCGGAACAGTGTTCCAAGCTTTTGAAAAGCAGCCTTTGCAATTCCAGCGACATGATTGTGCCAAAACATCGATGTCCATTTCAACTTCCAACAAACTTATTGAAGCAGAAAGCGGAATTGTCTGTCCTGGTATTACTATATCCGGTCCGGGACATTTATCTTTTTGGTGAAAACCGATGCCTGGTTTTTTGTGGCATTGAATTGAATCTGGTTACTTTTACCTCAATTCGAAATCACTTCTTGATCCTCATTCAGATATGCAACCTCCTGCTGCTGGTGAAGATATACATCCACGGCAGATGTTCTGTAATCCAAATTGAATAACGAGACAAGTTTGCTGTGTGTGCATCATAAAATAGGGTTAGGTTCTTCAAACAAATGAGGAATTCTTTCGAACTTGGAAAATATGAATCTAGATTTCTGGTATGAAAGTTCGTTCAATAACCTGTTGAAAAGTTGGATGAAAAAACGTGCCTCAACCGTTGGTCCAGATGGGGGAAGGCGATTCACAGAATGTTTCCGTTACTACAAATACTGAAATTCTTGTTTCCAACATGGTAATAATTGAAACCATTTTTGTTGCTTCGTTAAAACTTCTACGTTTGGCCTTACTCATTAAAATATTTTTCCAACAATAAAATCATATACGATAATTAGTTCAACTGCATTCAGAACGTATGGCATTCGCACAGCATATGACTGTGAATAATTAGGTGAGTCGTAAAACAACAGCAATAAAACTTTAATTTTGTGTAAAGCAATAACTTCCTGAGATTTCTGTAATTATTGCGGTTTTTATTGTCCAGTTCACAGAGAGAGTTATCGTTATGACTTGAAATATATCGGTAAAATTGAGATTATTACCGAGTCATTGAGGTGCGATTGAAAAAGTAATTCGGCCATCCAGATGCTCAACAGACTTGAACATTGGGCGACTGCGAAAAGCAGTATTCGTGGAAAAATGTAGACGCGAACGACTCCTTATTGATTGTAACAAATGCACTTAAAAGTTCATAGGCTAACATAGAAAAAAATCATAAAATTTGATTTGATTATTCAATATAGTTGTTTTCGACAGTGATACAAAGATTATAGCGGCCACAAAATTTCTGGATATAATTTTTATTATACGATTTGTCTTTGAGTCTCAAAATAGGCCTTAGGTCTGAGATTTTGTCATTGTTTTCATTGATTTGTGACTCTTTTTCTCCAAATGGTGCCGTTTTTCTGCGATTTCATTATACGAACGCTTCAATAACGCTAGGTAATAGTCGCTGTTTTCCCTTTTCTAGATAGTCTATGCATATTATACCATGCGCATTTCAAAATACTGGTACCAAAACCTTGCCAACCGACTGTTGCGTTTCTGTACGCTTTGGATCATGGAGCCATATTTGATCCATTGACACATATTGATTCATTGAATTGGGTTTTTCAGGGTTGAACAGCGTCGAGCACGCCTCAGAATCATCGTTGTTGTTTTTGGTCGATTATGAGCTCGCACGGCACCCTCCTTGAACAGAGCTTTCGCATACCCAAAATGCATGCACAATATGTCCAACACGTTCCATTGATATCTTTAGAGCCTCAGTTATGTCGATCAACTTTACTTCGCCCTCATTAAAAATTATTTTGTGGACTTTTTTGATGTTCTCGTCGGTAACAGCCTCTTTGGGTTGCATCGTTTTCGGTGTTTATTTCACCTCATTGAAACTTAGCAAACCACTTCTCAACGGTTGATTTTCTTGATGTAAAATTCAATTGATGTTTTTCAAAGCAAGCCTTGTCTTCAATGAGTTTTTTTGGCCACAAACCAATGCTTTATTAACACACAAAAATATATTTCGTCCATTTTCTTGAAACTAACAAAAGTTGCTTCACTCAAAATGTTCTATCCCACAGACTAATAGTCCAACAGCTGGAAAATTTATAAGGTCAAGGTTAACTAATAATCATATGGATTTGATACTGATATTGCCATCTATGTGTAAGCCTACGAAATAGTCGGCTCATCTAGTATCATTTTAGGACCGATGGCCATTAGTTAAAGTAGATATTTCTCAACGTTACGCCGTCACGCGAAATATTCATCTTCAAGACTACAAAGGGAGTTATTGTACTCTGTATAATTCCAACCACTAATAATGAGGAAACATAAAAAACTACTCAGTCGAAAACTACGATTCAAGTATGAACTATTTTACTGAATCATCGCCAAAGCCGAGTCATGAGGTATTTGAAAATACCCTTAAAACCCACATAACATTTCTACCTGTATTTGTTTTTCAATTTTGTTCTCCACATTGTGTTAGAATTATCAAGAAATATGTATTAATTATTTCATTCACAATTGGCGTGGAAAATAAGTTGATTATAAGGCACATGATGAAAATAATGGCCGTGACAAATGATAATTGAATTATAAGTGAATATAAATTCTGAAATAATTGACCATATCTGCTTTACATTGTTTTACGAATGTAACACTCCTTTTATTCATGATCGTATACTTGTCATTGGATAATCAATCAATTCAAGAAATTACATATTACATTCTATCATTATTCTACAGTATTGAACTCAGACCTGTTGAGGGTCTTCATTTATAGAGAATCTTCATTAGAATCGAGATTCAAAATAAAAATTCCTCTCAGAGAGGAATTTAGCTGCAATGCATGATTTTTTTTGTAGTAATGTAATGTAGTAATATCTATCTAGAGCAAGTGAAACAATATTATCGAGATTTTCATTAGTTCGGATTATGATTTGAAATTCCTGAAAGAACATATTAAATGGAAAATCAATGATAATAATAAATAATAATCAAAAGATTTCAAAATAAGTTTCTTCAAAACGTTTCGATTGTTATTTTCTTCAATCGTTTTCGAGTGATGACTGGACTATTTTTCCGAAAGATATATATTTATAGGTAATTCGAGTGTTTTCACCTATCCTCCCTTCCCTCTCTCCACTTCACCGGTTTAGTGGGAGATGACCGTTTAGAGGGATTTGACCGCTTTCCTCTTGATTATAGGTTTCCATATGATGTATGCTAGCTTGGCTGAATACGTGGACAACATATAAGCGGCTTCTTTGAACTTCCCCCTGAATCAGTGTTTCACCCTGTGGATGATTTCAGCTTGGGACCACTTGATGTTATGTTGTCCAAACATGCTTTGCTATTCTAGATTTGCTGGTTCCTACTCGCTGTGTGTGTTTCTTGTGCTCGGCGATGCGGACTTTCAATTGCCAATTAGTTTCACCGATATAGGATTTTTCGCACTCACAGGGTATCCGGTAAATGCAGTTTTTGGAAATATTCTGTGTTTGACAGCCTGGTTTTCGTGAGGTTGCTACGGATGGTATTTTCGGATCTGAAGCAGGTTCAGATGTTGTACTTGGACCCAATTCTTCTCATCTTTTCCAGCTGTCTTCCAGCTAAAGTCTCTTCCACCATCACTTTGGACTAAACATTTTGTTGAAGATTTTTTTTTGAATGAAGCCGAGTTCCTTCTCAAATCTTTCCTTCATATTAATGAGCCCGAAAGCACGATCTACTAGAGTCTTGATGATTCCTCTTTTGGTAGATTGATGGTGGTTGGATTCGTGATTCAGTTACTGTCCCATGTTAGTGGATTTTAGGTATACATATGTTTCCCACTTAGTGTCGGTCATCTTCACCAATACGTCTAAGAATGGTAATTCGTTTTCGACTCCTTTTTCCGCTGTGAGGTTGATGCAAAGTCTTACGCTGTTGATATGGTTCTGTAATCCTATGGTTCCATTTCAAATCATACTATATCAAAATAGACAGAGAACAAGAGGTCTTGTTCTAAAACATTTGATTTTCTATAGCTCGTTCATTATATATAACATAGTTTTTCACAATTTATATTTTGGATGATTTGTCATGAATGTCTGTTTTCAATATAGGACAGTATATTCGACTTTGAGAAGTCCTCCCTTGGTAATTAGAAGATTAGTCAAGTTCCTTGTCGTACATTGATACAGCGGCATATTTCTTGAGTACCTACTCCAAAAATATACAAAGTTCAACAATGATCAAGATTTCAAAACTGTAGACCTAGTTCAGTAGTTATTTATAGCGAAGTAATGGGAGAATGTAGTGTAATCATGTCCTCAGCTTCATAAAAACTGAATTCTAAGAGGTTCATATGTTTTGCACACTCTGTAGCGGTGATACTGCAAATTAATGATATATCTGCGTTTAATTTCCGAGAGCAATCATCCTCGTGCCAGCTTTCTCTGTCGCGTTTTTCATGCATAATTCCCGTTGAAAGCTCCATTAAGGATCCGAAATTAATTACAGATGTCCTGTGTGCGTTTTTCAGAATGCGGTTCTTAATGCGATTATGAATTTTGCAAGTCATGATAACGTGCATATCTTAATGCACTTCGAGACCTTTGATATCCGAAATTAATATTGGGAAAAAAAGAATTATCGTGATGGTCATCGGGAATTCGACTTTTCTTGGTCCAGTGCGGTGGGAATGGTCGAAATCATTTATTGTCTTTTAATATCCGTTTCAAAGTTATTTTTGTGAATCCATCATCTTTAAATTTGTTGAAAGTTGCATAAATCATCAGTCTATATGGAATTTAAGAGAGATTGAAGACTATTTCATCTAAAATAATTGATATAATAGATAAGTTCCAACGAAGTCTGTGGTCTTTAGGTGAATTGGTGACATATTTGGTGAACTATTGAAGTTTCCACTAGGAAATTTGTTTGTTCTATTAAATCTTGTCAGGATTACTGGGAAAACATACTTCAAGGTCCATTCTTTCATTATTCTTTGAACAATTCATTTTGATAATGAGCTATCATCGTATGTCACCCAAATTTGAAATAACGCAATCTAAAATTATGGAGAGTGAAGAGCTGTAGCGCTAGACATTTCTAAGGCCTTTGACCGTACATCGCATGAGGGTTTGTATGCCAAACATCGATGCTATGGCTTGTCATTATTTTTGTGTATGTTAGAAACAAGAATTACAGTATTTGTAGTAACGGAAACTTTCTGTGAACCGCCTTCCTCCATCTGGACCAACGGTTAAGGCATGTTTCTTCATCCAACTTTTCAACGGGCTATTGAACGAACTTTCATATCAGAAATCTGGATTCATATTTCCCAAGTTCGAAACAAGTTCTCATTTCTTTGAAGAACCTAACCATTATCTTGTGATGCACACACAGGACACTTCTCTCGTCATTCCTTTAGGATTCCAGGACATCAGCTGCGGATGCACATCTACACCAGCAGTAGGAGGTTGCATATCTTAATGAGGATCTAGAAGTAATTTCGAATTGGTGTGAAAGTGACCAGCTTCGATTCAATGCCACGAAAACCCAGGCATCGGTTTTCTCCAAAAAGATGAATCTCTCCGAACCGGATCGAATAATGTTGTGACAGACAATTCCGCTTCCTGATTCGATAAGTTTGCTGGGGGTTAAAATGGAAACCAATATTGGTTTCCATATGTGCCAAGACATATGTCTTGGCACAATCATATCGTTGAAATTGCAAAGGCTGCTTCTCAGAAGCTTAGAGCACTGTTTGTTCGGTATTCACCTGTTCTTGTATGTGCGTTCCGGTATGGTTATTATTGTTATTATTGTTAACATTTCATCATTGGTAACACCGGCTTTATACGCACGCGCGGAGATCGGAGGGACAATCGTGAATGGAAAACTAGCAAGCAATACGTGTGTTTCGCTAAATGTTTTGTGAAGTGAAAATTATAAATATCTACCGCCAAAAACAGCATCCTTCAAGATTCCTTCATGATCTCTGCCGGGGTACCCCCAGATGGCAAGGATATTTTTCGGAAATAAATAAGGTTGGTGTCGTCCATCATTGATTTCTGAATTGTCTCTTCCTTAAATATTCAACAATCGGCCCACATACGGTGAATACAGTCCTCATCGAACACTGTTTCGGACCAGAAAACTGTACACACTCCAGCAATTTTTGATGCTTTATAAAGCTTAGATCAGAGCTTTTTCGGAGTATTGTTTTTATGTATGGAGCTCCACCCCTAAGCATATACCTTCAACCTGCTGTATTATATCCAGAAAAGAGCCATCCGCCTGACTTGAAGACATGTACCAAAAGCGGTACATATGAGAAATACGCGACGGAGTGTGACTCCTCATCGATTTGAGGTTCAACTCAGTTCACCTCGTACTTCACTGTTTGAGAACTCTTTCATTTGAAGAACTGCATTTATGCGGTATGAACTTCCTGAGAACTTTTTTTCAAATGAATTCATTCTCCATCGATTCAAATCCAACGTGAATCGCTACTTTCGTACAGGCACCACTTTTAGAGCGCCTTAAAAAATTCCTCCAGTGCTCGTGTTTTGCCCTTAACAAGATAGAAAAGCATATGGTGTACTCTACAGCTAACTCCTTTAACCGATTGTAGCACACTGGATGTCTTTTCTTTGGGTATCCCATCTTTATGATCGATTCATGAATATCAAAGACGTTCGTCCTTTATCTTTCACAACAGCTACAAAATAACTAGTTGACACCAGAGTCATGAAACACAGCTTTCGTAAGATTATGTCACCGCGTTTTATTACTTAGGCTTTTCTTTTAAGGGCAGTTGAGTTCAGCAATGCATTCGTTGTTTAGCCTAGCACCATTAATAAGATTTATACTGGGTCGAAACAGTGCTGTCTAGTGGTTGCCATTACTAAGGCGAGAGGTTAACAACGTTTTCTATGTTGACTGTCGAAAATAACATCTGGACAGTCCATTAGACATCTTCACATTTCGTTCTGTAGACATTTGTCAAAAAACATACATATTTTCAATCGATGCGTGTTTCGAGAGTTTTTTTAGGTTTTGATAACGTTAACGAATTATTTTTCGAAACGTCAGACAACATGAAAAAGTTAGGTATAAACAATCTAATGTTTCCTGATTTATTTCGTTCAAAGGCAAAATTTATAAATACGATAAGTTACTGACTAATTAGGCTCTCCAAAGTTCTGCTTGAAAATGGTTTAATAAACCGAAACTGGTTGTAACAAATAGAAATCTTAGTAGAAATTCAAAGTTTATTATATTTATCTTATATTGGCAATACTGGATATTTACTTGAAAATGGTTTAATAAACGTAACCAGTCGTAATAAATACAAATTTTAGTAGAAATTAGATAAAAAAGTTATTTTCTTTATCCTATATCCAATATGAAGTTCTACAAAATAAATAGGTTCTCAGTCGAACAAGTCTTCAAAGTTCTATATTACACAGTGTATTTTCTGAATGCACTTTTCAATTCCAGAACATCAAGGAACATTGAATACTTTTTTCCCCAAAAGACTCAATCACTTCTGTAGATTTATTTGTGTAAATGGCTGAAAAGACCAAAATAATGAAAGCCATCAGTGAAAAACAAAACTCGTAGAAAATGTTGATACTTTTCTTGCTTTATTTACTTCAATATTTCTTATTCAAAGCGTAAAGACCTTTACCAGACAGCAAACAAGATGGAACTCCTATTTAATGACTGCACTATTAATCAATCTCACAGAATGTTTATATCACTTTGTATAGGTAAATCTCATGATAATCTTCTCAAGCCAATATTTCATTCCGGCACAATTCTATCACCCAATTAGGATATGCTCATTCACGCCACTGGTGAGTACTTGTACTCACCAATTTAGTATTCAATCCATTCCCTTTGTTATGCAACATCCATTGACATGGAGTTTCGTGATACTTCTTTCACTCATGGAATAATGCCATTAAATTAGTGTTATTGTTGTGTCCAAAAATGTAAATTGAAGATTAACGGTATAAGAGCCTCCTACAAAAATGGTCAAAAATGTCACGAGCTGCACTTTTCATTTGTGACTGTGCAGTATTGATAACGAAGCGTACATTCACTGCCCTACTAATAATCGCGATGTAACGGTATTTTGGAAAAAAAATTACAATGACAAAATAATTGAAAATGACTGGCGAAGATTGATGGATTGAGCAAGATTGATGCGTAATGAACATAATTACAATAAATATAGTTTATGAAACTAAAAAACTCACTTTTAAAGAACATCGAACTAAAAAGTTAAAAATATTTTCATTTTTTTGGGGTCTGCGAACAATAAGTAGTCACTGGGAGCCAAATCTGGCGAATACGGTGGCCATTGTTGGGGTTTATCCCCTTGAACTCGAACTCCAATTATTTTAAACAAGAAAAATTCCAGTTTTTTCTGTCTGTATTTATTGTTCACTCTCTTAGATTATTACGACACAACCGTCGTGGACTGTATGATATTTTACTCTGCTTGAATCGCACAAAATGTTATTATTAACACCACTTCCAATATCTAAAACCCAACATGTGGCTAGGGTCAGAAATCTTCCTAGATATATACGGGTGATGCAGTTGTTCGATAACGAAAAAACATTCGCCTACAAATACAAGACAGTAAATGTTGCCAGATCTTGAACGTCTACACATAATATAAAAAGTTATGATATTCTGAACAGCCATATGCGGTAATTTCTTCGCAATTTCGGCCTTCAAATACTCCAATAACGCTATATAATATTCACTTTTGATGGTTTTTACACTTCTCAACATAGTCGATGAACATTACGCCATACACATCCCAAAATATCTGGCAAATTGCCGAAAAGGCAGAGCCATAAGAAGAAGAAGAAGACATCCCAAAATACCTAGGCCATAACCTTTCCAGCCGATTATTGTGCTTTCGTGCGCTTTGGATGAGGTTCACCAGTTGCTCTCCATTCAGATGACGAAACATTTGATTCTGGAATGAAGTGATAGATCCATGTTTCATCCCTTGTCACATATCGATGCAAAAATTCCAGTTTGTTTCGTTTGAATATGACCATGCAACCACTGCTCAGAATCATCAAGACATTCTTGTTTTTTGTCAACAGCGAACTGGCGCAGCACATGTTCATGTAATATAAAGCCAACACGTTCTTTAATATCTTTACAATGTCAGCTAACTCACACATCTTCACTTTCCTATCATTCAAAACGATTTATTTTTATTTTCTGGTGTTACTGCCTCATTTGGACGTCCACTGCGTTCTGCATTATCGATGTCTCTACGACCACGTTTGAAGTCAACAAACCAACGTTGAATTGTATTTTCTGATGCAGCGTTGTTTTCATAACACTGTTCAAGCCATTGCTTCGCTTGAACGGTATCTTTTTTCCATCCCATCCCATAAAATCAAAACACGAAATTGTTTTTGATCCAATGTTTTGAAAATAACAAAAGTAGTGTCACTCTTCGTATAATAACTCACAAACTTTCGAAAGCTTTCTTTTGAAGGTTAGTGCTAACTGAAAAAGTGATGAATGCAATAAGACTAGCGCTTTCTGTCTGTTAGTTAGTTAAAAAGTTCTCGACCGTTTTATCAATTCAATATAATTCTTATTGCCTGGTTTTGCTATTTTTATAGTGTAGCAAATTACACAGATACAAGTTTAACAATATTCAAAGTGTGGTCGTAGAATGGTTCCATAGAATATTATTTTCGAATCATTCCTAGGTGCCAAGAAACTCTTGAGATTTTTTTCGGGTTTTTATTTTTTATATACATGGGTATTGAAATTAGGTGAATTATTCAACATTAATCCAAACTACTATACCTATTCTTATATCTACATGGTATTGTAACAATCATTGGTGTAGTTTTGGATATGTTAAGTTTTAGTTTGTTCATTACTGAATACTGACATATTTCAACAAAAGTGAAGCATTCATCTATTCAACAGAGAATTTCAGATTCTTAATGCATATACTCACATGACTGTCGTCAACGAATCAATGTGAATAATGGTGCTGTATATCATTTATATAAACTAGAAACAACAAAGGTCCCAGAATAGTCCCCTGTGATATTTCAAAACTCACATTCAATTTAGATGAATACTCATTGTTTATTTTCATAACTTGTTTCCTATCTAACAGATATTTACTGGGCCAAATTCATACTTTACCAAGACAGACATCATGCACGAAGTCATCAAGAACATCAACATAATAATAATAAACCGCATATAGACCTAAGAAAAACTTTCAGATCCATTTTTTGATTCTCTTCAGTAAAATTCCAGATGAAAAGCATCACCCCATATTTATGTTACAAGATTTAATACGAATGTGAAGAAAACGGCAACACAGACAAGAACAATTCTTGTTTCTCACTGCGGAGGTGGGCTTTGAATTGGTGAATAATTTCATCTCAATCTTTTTCATTTCGTGTTGTCTAAAGTTCTTTTCTCTCTCTACTCTATGCACCGGATTTAAATATTCCACCTCATTTCCAATTGGACATAGCTTCCGGATCTTTCAGACCCAAAAATTTCCCACAAAGATTTAATCGTTCGATCAATGAATAGTTATTAGGAACTAATTAGAAACTTATTTTAATCAACAACAGCATTGAGTTTTGCTACAGAAAACATAATGGCGTTGGCATAGATATGAATTTTATGATTGTAATGGTCGTTAATGACACTTAATCAGAATGAAATGCGTGTATTTATCAAGCACAGGTGTTCTAGTCGATATGTTAATTTGGTTTATGGACAAAGGTTTCTAGTTTTGTTTTTAAATAGTTGTTCGGTGGGATTTGATCGAGGACAATTATTGAATTGATTTATTATTGATTGATCAGGAGTTATTAATGTAAATGTGTAATGAGAGTAGCATTTTTTGTGTTTTGTAAATATCTTCGTCTCAGTTTTCAAGGAGTTTCGTAAATAAATAAAATTGTAGTCAATTTATGTCATACAGCTAATGCATGGATTTCTAGTGAGCAGTGAAAAAGTATTGAGTCTGTTGAATTGAATAATATCGCATAATTGTGAAAAGTCGACAGTAACTTTCTGGTTATCTACGAGAAAAAATGCGAAATTCTTTATTATATTTCTGATTTTTGGAGAAGCCAAGCTGATTATTTCACCCCGATTAGCTAATACGTAAATTCACTATAATTTACACAAAGAAAAATATGTTGTTTATTTTGCCTCAGCTACAACATAAAGAAAGTTAGTTTTTTCAACATTCAAGGAAATTCTTCTAAAGACATCTTTGTAAAAAACGGATTATTCTTTCTAAGAAAAGAAATAAAGTTCTATTGTGAAAAAAAAAAGTCAATCTGTACTCTACTGATCTCAAGGAAACGTTTCATTAAAAGACTGATGAAGAGTGAAAGTATAGTGAGGAGATTCCCAATCTTGTTAAAATGTTAACCTATTCCCTAATTGGCCGATACTTGATGAAAATCCATATTGAAACTAATTATTACAGTTTGTTGTATGAATTTCACTATAAAGGGTTTTACAAAAACCGCGACACGTGTTTCAAGCGTAGACAAGTTGTGAAAGCTTGTGAAAGCTATTGTATATCGAAACACGTGTCGCGATTTTTGTAAACCCCTTCATAGTGAAAATCATACAATGAACTGTATTATTTCGTTAACCTATTCTCATTTCGATGACCACTGTCTTCAAGTATGGCAATCAATGTCTTTCAACAACAGCAAGTATATTCATTCTATAAGATTTCCTTCTGATAATAAAGCTGAAATAAATTGTTTTTGGATACATCAATATTCATTTTACGTTAGTTGAACGTACCACACAAGCTTTTAAGCTAGCAGAATCACTTTGGATATTCACATTTATTTTCTGGTCATAATTGTATTCTCGAATGAAGAACACATTTTTTTTTCTGCTAGCTCAACATGGGTCATAGGAGCTTTAAAAAATGGCAAAATCCTATAAATACTACGCTTATTGAATTGATATTTTGGAAGAATTGACTATTAAAAGACTTAGAATTTCGCGAATTATTCAATGATCGGGACCGTCTATCAATAAAGTTGCGTTCCAACAACAGTTGAAACGCAACGCAACAGAGAAATTTTGCTTTCAATATCTCATTTCATTCACTTTTATAGGCATTTTTATTTATTTTTCTACTACGTGAAAAAATAAAGTATAAACATTAAATTGTTCAAACAATTACGTTCTAATTATTATTATTTTCTGGCAAAAGTGAGTAGTCTCATTCAATGATTAGAATCCAAAAAATAATAGTTATCTCATTATTAGGTTACACATGTATGAGAATAAATAAATAAATAAATAAACATGAAATTTGTTCAGTATTTTGAGCAATGAAAATGAAAAGTTCCAAAATATATTCATCAATGGGACTCTTTGGGAAAAAAGTTGAAGGTTTCATTTACGATTTGAATAAAAAATTAAGTTTATTTACTTTTCTTTTCAGGATAATTACTAAAAAAATTCCAGGCTTCAATTAAAAATCGTATGTCAATATTCAACAGGAAAAACAGTTGATTACTAAAAACATAATCAAGAGGAAAATTGCCATAATAATAATTCGTCAGCGCATCATTGTTGTTGAAATATCCAGCAAGTACCAATTTTTTTTTTCAATCCATAGTATTTCATTTTCACTTATTTTTATTCGTAAAACACGATCCCTTTTACCACTTTTTTTGAATTGTTTATAATGGCATTGATTCCTTCCTCATATCAACTCTTGGATATCTGCAGAAGTATTTAGGTATATTCAAGGGATATTCATTTTATTCAAGTGAATTGCTTATAACGACAATAATTAAATCGATCAACCCATACCACGTATTTCTAAATCCTGTAGTTAACCTAAACAATCGTATGTACATCCATGTTGACAGTCGGGTCGTTTACTTTGCAAACCTTTTGCAGTTCTTCAATATTCCTTCATGTTTAGTGATCGAATCAGTTGCACAACTACCAATGTGCTAGAAATTTTACGTTATTAGGTAAGACCTCGTTAATCTTTAGCTCGCACAGGTTTCGATTTTTGAGGATTTCCATGCGTAGGAGGCGACAGCTGATTAACGGAAAACAAAATAAAACAACAGATATTTAGATTTTCAAAATTTTATTCATCTTTCTGATAAGGTATGCACAAAATTCTGGTTGTTATATTTCTTATCTTGTGTCACTAAAGTATTTCTCTATTTTGAGAAAAAATCTAAAGTATTCATTCGTATTTCATTTCAATGTTTGATATCTTTATTCGAACTACGAAATCCTTATTAGCAAGGCGCGTGTATCGAATACCTCTCCCTTTTACGAATAAAAGGTCACATAATACCGACAGAACACACACTAGGATTATGGGTTTGCATTGACGTTCAGCTAGATTTATAGTTCCATTAGAGTGTCCTATTGATTTCTCGTTTATCTCATAATATAATTATTATTCCGTATTCAGGTTAAACGTGACCTTTATGTGAAGATTTTTCTTTCCATATTACTGTTAGAGGATGCTTATTATCCGTCAGATCTATATTTTATAATTATTGCTGGGCCTTTTATTGAGAAAATGATTGGATGGATTACCGCTGTAATTATCAGAATATTATGCCACGGGATGTCATAAATAACCGTTAACAATGCAAAACAACGAAATGCGGAGGTTTTACTATATTACTATTAGTAATATTCCGTTTAATTGAAAACGTTGGAATTTGCATGCACCATTCTAAGGAGATAAAATCTTTGATCGTTAAAGTGGGTGATTTGCAGTTTACCATCATCACAAGATAGGTACTTTGTTGGGATTAGAATTCCTTTATTGTGCATTTTTTTGATTATCTATCTCCATGACTTCCACAATCTGGGTATATTTTTCTTTTTATAATTAACTCCGAAGTTGAGAGTTGGTTAGGTTAGGTCAAAAGTGAAATAATCTATTCGACCCTACACCGCAAAAGTTGAAAGTACTACGTTAAATTATGTTCCTGCACAAACATGATCGGTACAATCTGTATCTGTAGAGCAGGGAGGGTGAGTGTAAGCCCACAGTACTTAGGCCACATGTGACCCATTATACATCCTCCCCAGGAGTTGTCCTTCTAGATCGTCGGCCATCCTATCCTTTCCAGGAAGGTGGACAGATCACTGGGAGACATGTCGTTTATATCGGCAGGTGTAGGCCAAGACTCGCCGAACACACACTCTCTTATTGACGATAACTCCGGGCACTCGCANATTTAATTTTTTTAGCGCATTTGTATAAAAAATTTTTCAATCAATTCAATTAAATCTTTTTAGTCATACTGGAAACTTGTAAAACCCTCATATGCCAATATTAAATTGAATCGAAGCACAATTACGAGAATATCGTCCGCCATCTTATTTTTTGCATCGACAAAACAATCATAACTTTCTACCCGGAAAATCCCCACATACTAATTTTGATTCGAATCGGACCATAATTACAAATTTCGTCCGCCATCTAGGAGTCATTATATTGTTTTTTTGCATTGACAAATTTAATCACAATTTCCGACCCTGAAAACCACCACCTATCAATTTTGAATCAAATCGGACCATAATTGCAAATCTTGTCCGCCATTGTGGAGCCGCCATTGAACTATCCTTGAAATATAGTCATATGTCGTCACAACATTTTTTGTAGGCCTACGAAAGAAGAACAATATGTAATGAATTTTTTCGTTATATCTTATAGGGTAACTTCCTAGGATAGCACTACCGACCCGACTTTGATTTATAATATGTAGCGATTCTGCAAATAATGTAAAGTTATGCCTCTTGTTAGAGTTTTCAATATAGCATAGTAGTGGTTTGATAACATACAATAAACTCATCTTCCTGTTTACACATCCTGCTAAAGGTGTGTCCACTAGCCCCATATTATGGAGGTGTTTCCTTAATTGACAGTGGCCAGTCAGAAATCCTCCTGTTAGACGTAGATT
Organism: Leptinotarsa decemlineata; assembly: GCF_000500325.1. Taxonomy (NCBI): domain Eukaryota; kingdom Metazoa; phylum Arthropoda; class Insecta; order Coleoptera; family Chrysomelidae; genus Leptinotarsa; species Leptinotarsa decemlineata. The sequence continues at coordinate 50,776 of NW_019291714.1, read as the reverse complement.
TTTCCTGGTCATCGCCAGATATTTCTTCGCCGCCAGCTTCCCAGGGTTGCTCAGGGTGATCCTGACAAGATTGCATGTTTTGATTCCATCCTATCTCTTTAGGAATTGAGCATGGATGTAACATTTGGCTAGTTCAGCAATTGTCGGTACAAAATATACAGGGTGGGGCACCAAAAACGAAACAGATCGAATATCTTCAAAACATCTGTTTTCTGAAAAAAATGCAAAAACACGTCGATTTGCTATCCAAGGGGGACATCTTTCTATCACAACCTCAACTGTCATACCTCTCCCCCTACTCCTCGGTCACTATTACCCAAACAATTTGAATAGGAAAAGTACTAAGTGTGACACATCATTAAAAAGGTAATTCCTTAAGGAATTTGGCCATGTCAGTTTTCGCTACCTAACTTTCTATTTTGGCGCCCTTTTGCGGGAAAAAACTGTTTCGTATTCCAAATTATTTGCAAGCTAATTTGACATAAATTCGGTGACAATGCATTGATGCAGGATTGTGGTCGCCATCGAGAAGTACGAACACCACAGCTTGAGGAAGCAGTACTTAATTTTATTGAAGAACAACCTACTACCAGTACTAAAAAGATTGCTTTTCAGCTAAATTTCGAGTACAGGCACTGTTACCGCGCGACTCTCCGAACCGTCTTGAATTTTGCAATTGGATGCTGAAAATGATTAGAAGAAATTGTGACTTTCTGAAGACGATAGAATTCACAGACGAATGTAGTTTTTCTCGGGACAAGATTATTAATTTTCATAATTACCACATATGGGCTGATGAAAACCCTCACGCTATTGTCGAAAGTAACCATCAAAAACAGTTTTCTCTTAACGTGTGGCTCGGAGTTATTGGGGATGATTTAATTGGGCCTCTGCATTTAACTGCATTTAACGTCAGCATTTAACTGAAACATATGCAAATCAAATGTATCTGGTTGAAGCTGGAATTATTCTGCAACCGTGTTGGGAATCACATGTTAAAAGGTAAGACCTCGTTAATCCTTAGCTCGCACTAGTTTCTCAACTTCTGAGAGTTGTCGTTCGTGAGGGAGCGACATCTGATTAACGGAAAAACAGATTTTAAACTTCATATTTCGTAGTCTGTTCCTCAAATCTTTTCATTTGGTACTCACATTACGGAGGTGTATAGAATTGCGTCTTTTAGAAAGTCATGCATTGTTTTCCAAAGAAAACATGCATTCAAAATTTCAGCTCAACCGATTGAGGACAAATGCCTCAAAATCCAGTAGCATGATTTGCCTCGAACTAACATACAATTATTGCAAGTTGAATGAAAGCTTGTAATGCACTAAAAATATCCAGAACTGCCTCAATTTCTGTAGGTCAGCTCCTGCTGATCAAAAACATTTTCATTCATTTTCCAACTACATCTACCCACGATTAAAAAGTGAAACAAAATATCTCTTGTGAGAAATTCCACTTTTTATGCAACTCACGTACCGAATGAATATCCAGGACCAATTTGTGAATAACTGTGGTTGCTTTTACCACAGAAATTCAAATTATGAATCACTTCGCTAGCCGTGAGAAAGCTGTACGAGATTCGAGATGCAATCTTTTCTCGGAATATGTACCTACTCAATTCGAAATGTCCGGGAGTGTGGTGTCTTATTAGCTGCGAAAATAAAAGTTGAAGGTTTCATTTCCTTGGTAAACAGTGAAGACCACATGTATTATTATTTGATATTGTTTTACTAATAGCATTATAAGAAATTTCAGTTTTACCGAAAAAAAATCTAAAACGAATAGAGTTATCATTTTTTCTGTTTCCTAAATTTGAATGCCTCGAAAAAATCAATTGTAAGTGTGATTTCGCTTTTATTATGTAGTCCTCAAGATGAATTGTTGAAGGGAATGGAACTTATGATTCAACCAAGTGTGCCCAAGACGAAAGAAAAAAACAATTTTCATTTTTGACGATGATCTCCCATAACGTAGGAGATCATCATCATCGATTCATTGGATTGGAATCATGATAAAACTTATTTTGGCCAAAATAGACGAATCATAAACATTTGTCTGGTGAAAGTGTGGAGGTAAAAATAGGATACCGCTATTTTTTACATAGAGATGGACAGGCATGGTATGAAAATGTTCAAGATGTTGTCAGAGCGGTGCCTGTGCCAAAGTGGTGATTCACATTGATCTGCCGTAGATTATAGTCATACAATCACCACAAAAGCCCATTCTCCAAATGAAATTATTCTCAATGAGTGTAGTTAGAGATGCATCAAATTGGAAGTCATGACGATCGACAGTTTTTGTTTGCTGCGTAATTATGACATACATCGCTTTCGGATAGATCTAGCGGACAAAATCGGTCGAATACTTTTCGAGAAAGGAAAGGGAGATGAATTTCTAATCTTCCTTCGACATTCAGGACTGTCAAGTTTGCTTATGATACTTGGGTCTTTCGCCCGATAGAAAATGGTTCTTTTCTCGATAGAAACTAGCAGCCTTGAGGTTGCTTAAGAAGAAGCTCGATATATCAAAATCCATTATTTGGTTTGGATCACATCATGCTGCAATGGAAAGAATAGGCAAGTCCGATGAATAATTGGTCCTTTTCAATAGGTTGTTGGTGTACAATAGCAAAAAGTTGGACCCCTGTTTATATAGGCAACATTCGGATTCGCTATTCGAATGGCTTTTTGAGCTGTCAAATGTAGTCGCACAGTTGAAACATAAACAGTTTTGCGCGAGTCTACTCACAATACTCAGGCCTAGGATCATTGATAGTTGTGAATATACTTCTATTCCGTCGGTTTCTTCATATCAGTGGCGGAACTTGAAAATTTCAGTGCAAGTTTATTGAATTATTAGTTCAGTTGTGAGAATTTTGCCATAGTTGACATTACCTTTCAAGCCAATTTTTTATTGTTTCAGCTAATACCCCAGGATAAAGTTTTAAATGTCAAATTTTTTCTACTATGGTCACAGCGGGAGGCTCCTGCAAGAGCGAGGCCTTAACTGTTGCCTTGCACGCCACTTTTAAAGGCCGCCACTGTATGGATTGCATTATTCCAGAGAGTGTCACATACGAAAGACTCCTTGAATACGACACTACATCCTGGAAATGGAAAAACTATGAAAAAAAAACAGTTTCAATCGTTTTGGTAGACTCTGGACCAAAAAAGTATATATACATATTTGGGGCACTATATCCTAATTCTGTAGGTCTTCAGCCGAAATAACTGAGCAATTGCGTTGAGGAATATTCGAAAGAGAAAATGGGAAGTCCTCAGAAACCATTTCGGTTTTGATAATTTTTGTTGTTTTCCTTTATTATTAATATAACAACAGTAAATTAAATATCCACATAAATATAGCACCCACGATAAAGTTTTTAATGGAAATAATAATAATGAAACTGAAGTGTCTGACAAATATGCACTCGTCGAAACATATAAAGGATCATTACTTTGAAATGATCGTGTACAAGAAAAAGTTTTATGATGAATATAATAATATGACCTTTGGAATTTACTTTTTTGGTAATGGTGGTCGTGCCAGAGTATAAAGAAGAAGGTATAAACGTTTCATTCCCTGCTGTTTATCTTCGCGGGTCCCATTTGGAGAAGGATTAAATTAATAATGATGTGGGGTGGAATAACACTCAATGATGCAATTGAACCCAGGTTTGTGTTTAAAAAAACCTACAAAATACAAATCAAACAGAACACAGAGTCAGATGCTACAAAAGCAATACGCATATAATAAACAGATGGCTCAAAAACCAAAGAAGAATTAAGTGAGGAATGGGAAAAAATACTAGCGTGGTCCAAACAAAACTGTCTGGTATTACAATCGCCACAAAAAAAATAACCAGGAAAGAATTTCTGGCAAAAACATAACAATCTGCACTGACAGCAGACAAACCCTACTAGCCTTGAACATATAACGTGTAACCTCAGGGCTAGTACTAGAGTGTAACCAAGATTTAGCCAAAGCCTCGGCAGATGATAACATTATGCTGAGGTGGGTTAAAGGGCATGACAGGAGCAAAGGTTATCGCACTGCTGACTCTTTAGCCAAGGAAGCAGCTGGACTGAGAATTTTAGGAACTAGTACTACCTACGGCCAGATGACTTCGACAATTGCGGAACTAGCCTAATGTTACACCTATGCTCAATCCCTATAGAGATGAAATGGAATCAAAGGATGCAATCTTGCCAGGATCACCTAGGGCGACTGGCGACTGGCCACTGTCAACTAAGGAAACACCTCCATAATATGGGGCTAGTGGACACACCTCTATGCAGGATGTGTGAACAGGAAGATGAAACTGTCAGGCATTTCCTATGCGAGTGCCCTGAGTTATCGTCAATAAGTGAGTGTGTGTTCGGCGAGTCTTGGCCTACACCTGGCGATATAACGGAGATGTCTCCTAGTGACCTGCCCGCCTTTCTGGAAAGGACGGGATGGACGATGACCTAGGAGGACAACTCCTCGAGAGGATGTACAATGGGTCATATGTGGCCTAAGTGCTGTAGGCTTACACTCGCCCTCCCTACTCGACAGATACAGAACACTCAATGATCGTACAGACCTTGTAGTCTTCCGCAACAGACCCCTGACTGCCCAAAGGTACATTAATGAGGTGTTGGATGTCTAGATATGTCAGAGAGGAGAAACAGAAGGGCCCATTTAATTTTTATATACGATGGGGCCCCATGCATTATAATAATGCATATCCATTATTATAATTTCGGTTTTTGGTACCCATAGATGAATTTCCGACTCGTGTGAATTGATATTCTTCCGGCTTGTCCGGAGTAGCAATAATCGTAGACGGGTCAAAACGTTGACCACGACCCGACTCCTTCATTGAATATTGAATGATAGCCTTCAGTGACCATTGAATCTATCCGCTTGGTCTTTGAATAATGTGACTTATCAAGGCTAGAGTGATTTTCAGGCTTCGCATCGAATCAATTCCCGGTTGCGAGAAATCCAAACCGACATTTAATTTTCTCCTAGCGGCGGTATCGAGATTGCGTTGACCCCGATTCGCCACTCTCCGACTTGCACGACGACGGCCATGCTCGTACATCACAGTCACCTGTGTGCCTCGCCTCCTATGATCTTCAGCGCTGCATTGCCATATTTCCATTATTTTCTGGGATTCTCAAGCAATTTCAGATGGTTCAATGAAGGGTTTATTCAAACATTGTTTGAATGTATACGCAAAGGCGATGACACCCCTCTTTACGAAAACGCCATATTTGGGTTCGACAGAAGGTTCATTTCACCGTTCCATATAGCCGTCGATCAAATGAGTGGAACGAACCATTCACGTCAATCCAGTAAGCTGCAGTTCCACCATTCTTGACTATTTCAATCTACTCCACATTTCTCAAATCACCGTTCTTATGAATCTCATTAGTTCAGACTTCCATTGTCTAAAATGGTTTGAACTCCCTGAAAAAAGCAATGAAGAATAGCTGAAAGTGACAATTATATTAAGCAAAAAAACCCTTAAATGAAATTACAGTGAAATAAAATACAAGTGAAAATGGAACAATTAAACAAAAAATAGAAAAATTAAGAGATTTCAAGCCAAGTTACTTCACGACGTTTCGATTGTTAGTACCACAATCGTCTTCGGATGATGACTGGCCTAATTCCTCCAAGAGATGACTATTTATGGGTCATTCGAGTTCTTTCACTCATCTCTGCTTTCCTCTTTCCGCTTCATTGGTTTATGCTAGCTTGTCTGAATACATTGTTGGACAATTTGTATGCGGCTTCTTTGAATTTTCTCCTAAACCAATGTTTCTCCCTCTGTGTGATCTCAGATTGGGACCACTCGATGTTATGTTGATGAATCCAAACATGCTCTGCTATTCCTGATTTACTGGTTTTTCTTCGCTGTGTGTGTTTCTTGTACTCGGCAATGCGAACTGTCAATGGTCTCTTAGTTTCACCGTAAAGATACGCAACATATGGAAACCTATAATCAAGCGAAAAATGGCCATGACCTGAACCATTAACAAGACAGTATCTTCTGTCTTCTAAGATAGCTTCTAAGTAAAACATTTAGACCTGGTTGTGAGGTTGTGTCAAGCTTTATTCTGAAGAATGTTGAATTTTTTTAGAGTAACTTTGGTGATTCCTGACAATGAGAAACTGATTTCCATGATCAACACGTCTTGTGCACTGATTGAAGATATCAGACTTTATGATTATGTCTTTTCTGGGCGTTTTTCTGACATCATTACAATCTAAAATCTATCTCATGTTTCCATCATTGAAAGATTTTGAAACCATTGTCGTCTATTCGTAACAGCTTGAATACATATTTGAGTAGTTGCATAAAACTGAAAAATATATGGATTGTATTGTCTCATACACACCCGGAAGTATTTCATCTCAAAGGGCAACCTTAACAACCCCTAAAATCAATATTAAAGTAAGCTAAAGACTCGAAAGCCAGCAGTCACGGTGTATATATTTGTGTAAATGTAATAAGCGCCAGGCAGGGGTCTCCTGAAAAAAAAACGAAAAAGGAACTCTATGATATGAGTAAATATGGGTAGGTCGCCGTTGACAAAGCTTTTTATTTATAAAACTAACGACTTCATTATTCATGATTTGTTTTTCTGAACATCAAGTCAGAGAAACTGAAAGCAGACGTAAGCAACAAAGTATTTATGTACTATTCCTTCAAAGTGAATGTTGAAGGAATAATATACATGTGCATAAAAAGTATAGTTTGAAAGTTCGCGATTGCATAAATTGAATATCAATGTTATATCAAAATAAATTAAGTATATATTTTGATTGCTTACATTGCCAGTAATCATTTTACGGTAGAGTCCGGTGAATGTCATAAAGATAATGTCTATTTTGAGTTCTTCCTAATTCTATATGATCTCATAATGATCCATACCCTGTTAGAGATTTCTTAACGAGTTTCATGCTTTTATAAAAACCATATTTGGCATCGCTGTTTCGAAATGAAAGGAGTTTATACTCCTGATGTAGCAGCGTCAAGCGGACTAGCGACCGCTTGTCTGCTTGCCACACTAGCTTTTAATAGTTCTCGGCTGTCACGCAATCTATTGTCTGGGAAAGTGATTATTTCTTTTTTTGTTAGCGAAAAAAAGTTGAGCGTGAGAGAGTACGGACTTCCAGATCCATTACTCAGAAGATCAAATAGCGCTCTTTCATCAGAAAATGATTCTTATCTTGAATGACTTTGGCAGCTGTCAACTAAATATTCTAATTGGGAGTTTGCGTCGAATATGGCCCTTCAGATTTCTGAAAGGGCGTTCCCTGCAAGTGTCGCTGGAATTGTAAAGGCTGCTTCTCAAAAGCTTGCAACACTGAACCAGAAAACTGTACTAGTCATTTTAGGAGGTTTGCCTAGGAAAGTGGACATACTCAGCTGTAAATTTATATAAACTTTGTATTTTGGCATCATAAAAGTATTCTCAAAATTCACATATGACTCGAGAGTTGCAGTTTCAAAAATTGGGGGTCTAAAATAAAAAAAAGACGTTTTGCACGTTTTTTGCCAATATCTCGTTTCCAATGGGTTTTATGCTAATTGTATTTNACTTAAATATGTTTGAAAAAAAAGTTGTAGAGAATTTAATTCTCTACAATATTAGTAATGAATACAATTAGCATCAAACCCATTGGAAACGAGATATTGGTAAAAAACGTGCAAAAAGTCGTTTTTTTTTTTTACTTTTGACCTCCAAATTTTTGAAGTTGCGGCCGACGAATCAGATGTGAATTTTGAGAACACTTTTATGATGCCAAAATACAAAGTTTATACAAATTCACAACTGGGTATGTCAACTTTCCAAAATACAGGCTTAAATTGCCCTAAAATGACTGGACTATACAACCTCAGCAAATTTTGTTGCTTTAGAAAGCTCAGATCAGACCTTCTTTGAAGTTCTCATGTATGGAGAAAATATAGTATAGAGTACGTCATATTGGAGAACATGTTTTTTTCACTTTCAAATATTTATTAAAATCCAAATGCTACAACCAAAAATACTTTTTTTTTCTATCTCTTACGCATCCTTGACTTGCGCTGATTCATATGGAACTGAGTTCTTTGGTTGATTCCACTGACAATAAGTCCTTACACTGACTCTAAAATCGCACTTTTTTCCTACCATTAGTACCTTCCACAATTAATTAATGCCTAACTTTGGAGTTCAAAGCCATACATCTGATTTTGGAATAAATCACACTCCTGAGTCCTGAATAACTGAAATGTCGGTCCCTTCGCAGAAATTCGCTTTCACAATATCCGTACAAAAAATTAGACCGGTGATCGAGAATTACCATCTGGAGATATGCCACCCAGATTGTATATTGAGCATTCATCCGTATCCATTCTATAGTAATAGATAGAAGGTTGTTAATTGTTGCCATTTTTGAAAATACAGCTATTCGAGCAAAAAGCGTGCCTCATTAAATCTCGACCTAACATCAGTGCTATGGATTCTTCTAATTCTATCGCCCGATCAGTAATCTAGAGAGGTACTTAGGCAATTATAAGCAATCGATAGAACTTGTTTCTTCACTTCGCACGTGAAATACAAATGAGTTCAAAAGTAGTAACTGTGTTTCTGTTCTTTCGGATAAAATACTTTAGCTATATTGACAAGACAATCGTNAATTTCCAATAATGTAAACTGGGTTCGAAATTTAGTGACAAGCTTCCGAATAGCTCCCTCAGTAGGCCGACGAAACTGCCCATAAATTAGAAGAAGTGCGCGATGTATTTTCTTCACCGAGCATGAATTTTGATAATAAAATTCAACAATTTGCAAGCGTTGTTCATTCGTAAGTCGATTCATGGTTAAATTATAGACCAAACTGAACAAGTTTGACAATGACAGAAGATACAATTCACGCGTGATCTGTCAAAAACAGTGTTGCTAACTGCTGCTACTGTTGCTACCTGCGTGACATAGGTACGGGTTCAGAAAATAATACAAATATGAAGGTTATTGAGTGTCTTAATATAGATACGAAAATTAATAATCGAACATAGCATTCAAGATAATGACAAACCACAGACACGTGTTTCGGGCTTTTGGCCATCATCAGTATGGTGCAGCCAAGTGTGAGGATGGGCAACACTTGGTTACCAAAAGAAAGAAAAATAAATGAACGGAGCCACCAGCAGGAGCCAGCCGCACAGTTGTGGTTTCATTTATTGGATCAAATGAAAAGGCAAAAGGCGGTGGCTGTAGTGTTCTTGTGGGTCTTGAAGGATAATAAGTTGATGAATAAAGCCAATCTTGAAAAAACACGTTCATTTCCTCAGCCTTAGGACTTTTCAGCCCATTTGTTAAACTCCGAAATATAAAAACATAGGCTTTCACGGCCGAAGTCACGAATAAAAGGGACACATTCCGGGTCAACCACGGCGTACCAGCCCAAATTCCGTTGTCTTTGAATCCCAAAATAATAGTCTCGGTAAAAATACGTGAAATGAAAAAAAAATCATTGTCGTCAATTTCATTCAATGAATCAATGGAAAAGGTATAATATGACTTACAAGGTTTGTAGTATCACGTAATATCAACACAACTTAAAGCATTCGCAGTCGTTCACTTTGTTGTTCTTTCGTGACAAAAATAAGAAAATTTCTCATTATAACTAATGTGTGATACAAATATTAGTGAGTTACTTCATAAACGATAACATTGCTAGCAACTAGTCGATTACAATCAATAAATTTCACGAGAGATTTCATTTACATTTGTGTTATTGTATCACGCAAAAAATGTTAAATTGCCTGTCATTGCCATCTTAATATATATACTGATGTTAATGTCGTGATCCATATATTCAAATTAATATAACTTAATGGATGAATCATGTATTTTTGCATTCATTTGCATTTGGAATGTATAGAAGTAATACAATTGATCCAAGGTTAATCCTATTGTATCTTTATAACAACTCTGAATTACATTGCGACTAACAACACAACTTTATCCAGTTGAAATTCATTTGAATTGACTTTCTATAGAATGATTTTTCAATCATTTACATTTACATTTATCCGGGTTCAGCGACAAGTTATTTCGATAACACCATTCTAAAACCCGTCCTACGTTTGCCGAGAGGTTCACACAATCATCTATGTTCTCAACGAGGCAGTATAGTTTCAGATCATCGGCATATGAAAGAAAATACACATCTATAACATCTGCAATATCATTAATTAATATATTGAAGAGCAACGGTCCCAGATACGAACCTTGTGGAACACCGGAAGAATTACTATATTCGGTAGATTTGAAACCATTGAGCTGAACATATTGTTTTCGATCCCGTAGATAGGACTGAAAGAGTGCGATTAAGGATGGATATTGTAACGAATTAAAGAATTAACTCTCTTAAACAAATTTATTTTAACAATACTTCACTATCACAACTAATTTATTTACACCACTCAGTAACTAACGCTTAATTTATCTTCACCGTTTGTTAACCGCTCGATTCGCTTTCTTGGTACAGACTACTCTTCGGGACGAAGAGCGACGTTTTTTTTATCCAGTTGAAATTCATTTGAATTGACTTTCTATAGAATGATTTTTCAATCATTTACATTTATCCGGGTTCAGCCACAAGTTATTTCGATAACACCATTCTAAAACTCGTCCTACGTTTGCTGAGAGGTTCACACAATCATCTATGTTCTCAACGAGGCAGTATAGTTTCAGATCATCGGCATATAAAAGAAAATACACATCTATAACATCTGCAATATCATTAATTAATATATTGAAGAGCAACGGTCCCAGATTCGAACCTTGTGGAACACCGGAAGAAGTACTATATTCGGTAGATTTGAAACCATTGAGCTGAACATATTGTTTTCGATCCCGTAGATAGGACTGAAAGAGTGCGATTAATGATGGATATAATCCAAAGGCTACTAGTTTGTTCAGTAGAATGCCATGGTCAAGCCTGTCGAAGGCCTTAGAAGAGTCTGTGTAAATAACATATATAAGGAGCACATACAGTTTATAACAATAGTCTCTGTCTAATGAGACAAATATTATAACAAAAAAACACATGATGTACTAGAAAACGTGCATTTTGTTTTATAATCACAACGTATGTGTATGACATGACAAATCATTAATCACTAGAGAATAACTTAACTGATTGTTTTGCTCCATCTCTGAGGTCGAGGTAAATCAACGTTTGATTAGTGTATGTTTAGCTGAATTTCGTTATGCTCGTTCGTCCATAAATAACAGAGTTTCGTTTAAAAAAAAAGGCATTCACCTTGGAAAAATCTTAGGCCGATTTTATTACCTGAATATATGAACAGAGTACTCGCATTTTCCACTGATAGGATTTCATCGCTTAAATATATCGTGCCTTGACATGAGATCGCAAAGCCGGTACCCCAGTTACTCAACTTACTTTAATTAGAGATGGAGTTTGAACTGAAGAAATGTTGTCTCAATTTCGTGAGGTTATGTGCATCAGTGAAGTGTAGTTGTTAATTTCATGTCTGACAGTTTTATTGCTGTTGGAAATAACCTTTTTATTGCTTTTAAACTTTGTTTTGGTTGCGTAGTCTTCAATTTTGTCATCATTTTATTGGTTTTGAGGAAATAATCGCTGTAAAACTCTAAGCTCTACCTAGCCTTCAACTCTTTATCGTTTTTATGCATTGAACTGAATTATCATCAACTATATTATATATCCTTGGTACATAACCGTTTTAATCCTGTACCGATTCAGTGTTATTTATTATGTTTTGTTCAATTCGACACCGAAGTAGGTTACAAAATCGATAGTTCACTGCTTTCTCACTTTGTTGAAACGTGTTTCATTACGATCTCTCATGAATTGCATAAAACCTCTAAAGATACACGCTTAATGGGCATTCGCCGAAATTTCGACCGAATAATGTGAAAGGTTATCAGTTCAAGGGAAAGTTGCATTCCACTACAAGATTCAACATCTTTTACAACTAAACATTCCACAATTCGTGGTACAATTAACAGAAGGAAACGCTATTTTTATTGGCAAACACCAGTCACATTTCAAAGTTGAAACACTTAAAATTTTATAAGTAATGTCGAATGCATTACGACGTGTTTTTCAAGCTGACTTTCATATGCGGTTTTCAAAACGAATATTTCTGATTAAAATTAATTGAAAACGTCTACTTTTCGGTGATATATAGACTTGCTAATGAGGCAACCTGTTCGCCTGCAATTTTTTAAAGGCAAGACCAAATTTATTATGGGCATTAACGGTAAGATTCGCGATTGCAATCTCGCGAGCATTGGGCAAATTGATTGAGACGGGCACAAAACGGTAAATAGTGAATCTCTATTTGCGGCTCTAGAAAGGATAAGAGATGAAAGGTTACTTGATTTTGCCAGTTTTATTCAAGAAGAAGAAGAACTTTATTTCCAGGCAGGCAAGCCTAATATAAATATAATTATTGTACTTTATCTAAACATAATACATAAAAATCAAAATAAATCAGTCTATTGTAACCAAATAACAGAAAATCACAAAAAAAACTATATCGCACATATTCTATATAGGATACACGTTTACATATTTACTTATATATCCATTCAAAACAAAGTCTTAGTTATTATTATATTTGAAAATTCCACAGTATGCATAAGTCAATATGACCTACACGCTTCGTCTAAAGCGGCGTTGTCGCTTCTATTATAAAGTAGCGGCTTCTTCGATTTTTCAAATGGAAAACCCCGTATATAATATTATATTGTGATTCATCATCACTTTGTCAACAAATTCATATACTATTTCCCTATACCTATCTATTACCGTTTAGAAGATATAAATTAATTTCTATATTTTTTTCTACCAAACATGAACTTTTATAAATGCTGATAATCTTGAACTCTCATGCACTAAAACGATCAAATTTGAAATGGAGTGGAGTGATACTATGAGGATCTTCACTCCGAGTCATATTTACCTTTGCCTCATACAGGGTCTTCAAAAAATGCAGATACTTTGATGTCATGAAAAAATGAGTGGAACTCAATTTTTTCAAATGGAACACCCTGTATATTTCAACATTTTTGAGCTCTACAACTAATTTTAGATTAACTTTGTTCAGATAATACTATTTCTATTTTGAACCGTTTTCGAGATAAACTGTTTCAAACGGAAATTGACGTGGTTTTCTTGCTCGTTTTTTTTGGATTCATCACTTATTTTGGATATTCAACATTTTTTTTATACTTAGTAATATGTCTTTTTGATCCAGTTTTTTAACTGTCTCAGATCAGTCAATTCGAAATTGGTATGTACCTACCTTGGAAAAAGTTACAATTTGTATACATTGAGGTATTGGTCTCTAACGTACAACAGTACACATTAATATTTTTTAATAGTGTGCTTTGGAAAAATAAATAAACCAATTATTTGAAACCAATTATTTAACGTTAGACTTTCGTTGGGGGTTTTGACTGATTGTGATAGCTTCGATGCCATATCATCGAAGTTTGGCCAGCAAACCCTCATGCCACACACTTTAAAGGCTTCAAAAATATTAAGCGCAACAGGTCTTGATTCTTCATGTTTCTCGATTGCGTTATTCTAAATATGGCTTGCATACGATAGAAGGTCGCCTAAAACTAATTAATACAGTTTATTGTAAGATTTTCACTATAAAAGGTTTTCTAATTTTCATTCACTGATATATTACAATTCTAGTGTAATCTAATCTCTCTCTCTCTCTCTCTCTCTCTCCGAGGACCTGATCTAATGATTGTTTTGTCCAATGACAGACTTCAAGAGAAATTTTGCATTATAAAATCATTAAATCAACATCACGTACCAATGCATGAAATTTACAGTATTGTTATTTCCTGAATAATTGTGGTTATGCTTATAATTTGTCGTATAATGGAATGCAACAATTGAATATCTATTAACGGAGGCCGATGTCAAACTTTCTCTAATACCGATGATGATTATTATAATGACCGAAGTACTTTTCATACTACTTTCGCTGAAAAAATTTTGGTTGATTTGATTGGGCCGTTATTTTGGGAAATGGAGCTGGATGTTTCAGTAATTTCCTGTGAAAAAATTATAAAATGTTGTCACGAGTGACTGAGTACCTAACTATTATTTATTTTTGAGAAACGATGTCTAAAAGTAATTCAAATTTCTGTCATTTGTGAATGTAATGGATCTACAATATTTTTCCATCGTTATAGAATGTATGCAAGGTGTTGGCTCAGCCCATAAACGATCCTTATCAAAATACTCATCAATCAAACCTAATCAGATAGTCTAGAGAAATATTCTTTTAAGGTATTTGATTTTTGTTACTCAATTCTTCATAGTTATGCAATTTTCGTAATTATACATTTTTCAGTCGGTATGAAGAATGTTGTAAAACCTTGATCGCTCCTGACTTCAACGGGGTATGAGTCTTAACGTAATGATGTAGTTATTACTTACGAAGAGTACCTGTTTTTTACGAAATCTTTAATAGGTACTGGAAATTTTAATTTTTCGGACATTCACAGGCCTTTCCAGTTAAAATAAAAAACTCTCTGTGTGCATTTAGGTTTTTTTGTTTTTCATTCATAATAAAAATATACATTGAAGAAGCACAATTGTTTTCGTTGGAAATAAAAAAGTCCATTCGAAATTTTTGTATGAGGTTTCTCAATCATCATGCTAAATGAAAATCTATTAATATTTATTTCAATCACTATCTACTCAAAACGTTATTTTTCAATTCAGTCATATGTATTGACAAACAAATTCTAAATTTCAGTTCCACAGAATTAAAAAAAAACAATCCATTCGAAATTATTTGTAGTAGGTTCCTCAATCTTCAGACTAAATGAAAAAATTTAATTACTTTCCGCTTATAACTTAATTATTGTTCATTTAAATCATACATATTGTATGATTTCCACAACTTTTGAATTTTCAGTTTTTCAGATTTTAGAAAAATCATGGCCACCCGAAGTATATCTCCGTTAAGTTATGCAATATTACCTTTCTCCATTCACACTAAAATGAGCAAACCTTTCATACACCCTGAAATTGTATTTTTTTCAGAAATTCGATTGACGTTATTGAAAATATAATGATATCATGAAAAGAGAAATGAAAATTTCTATGTTTTTTACCACTTTTATTTGTAACTAACGTTACTGCAGTTTCGTCCTATATGGACATTTGCAAACTTAAACAAAGTTTCTTGTTTAAGTTTGAAAATGTCAATTTTATTTTTTATTTCACAAGAAAATATAAAAGCCATTATATACCTAAAAGACAAACAGAAAGAAATGTGATGGAAATAAAATGATTCAAAGAACAAAGTAATCTCATAAACTCTCAAAAATCTCAGTGATAAGCATATTCCATTCATTTATTGGACTAATCGCGACTGATTCTAAATTGGTAGCAAATTGTATAGAACTGGCCGATACCTGATGAAAATACATATTAAAAAACTAATTGATACAGTTTATTGTATGATTATTAGTTTTCTCTTGGTAGCAAATTGCCAAAAACGACTGTCTTCGATAGGAAGACATAACAAATTGTCTCTGGTCTGGATTCCTGGCCATACTGACCTGGAAGGCAATGAGGCTGCTGACTCACATGCGAAGGAGAGCGCTGCAAGCAGCTTCATCGAACCAGAACTTGTCATTGGCATCGCTGTAGGCTTTGCCAAACAAAGATTGAACACGTGGATGGCAAGAAGATTTATGAACTTCTGGCAGAATCTTACAGAGTTGGCTCACTCCAAGGCGTTTATTCACCCTTCGAAGCTTGATACAGTTGTTGGACTACATTAGGGATGAACTACGATCTCTGACAGGTCTTCTTACAGGTCACTATCATTTGAATCATCATATGCAGAGACTCGGACTGTCGAAAGACGGAGTATTTGGACTTGATTCGCTCCCCGCGCTGGGGAGCCAATCAAGTCTTTAGAGTTTGGCAAAGTCGTACTCTAACCATCTGACCTGAAAGACCACTCACCATACATACTAATCGGCTTTGTTAAGAAGCTGGGTTTATATGGTCGAGTGTGAATAGGTGTGAGCCACAATAAATCCTTGCTGGTTGCGGTGCAAGGTCAAATAGACCCACTAACTTTGGATGAAACCTAACCTAATCGCGACTGAAGATAAATATTCATCATCGATCTTCATGTATTTATCTAATGCTAAGAAAGGAATTAAGTATATTTATTGTTTCAGATTTGGCGGCTATAAGACGACTCTTAGAACAAGAACACACAACTGGAACAACGTGTCCTAGCTGTGAGATGCCCTTCGACAAAGGCAAAAAGAGGCGTCTCATAGATAATTGTGGCCATGAGAGGTGTTATTCCTGCATGTTCACCAACGAAGCTTGTCCACTCTGTGGCATTAATGGATCTACAATAGAAAAAAGTAAGTTGAAAATGGATTCAAATGCTCCAAAGCATTATCATGCATAGTGCACGTGAGAGCCCGGACAAGGCTGCTTGTACAGAGTCGCACTAAGGAGCGACCTATTTTTTTATTATTTTTTATGATTTGAAATGGGTAAAATTTCATTCAGATAAGAAGGGGCTATATAAGAAAAACATTCTTGAAATTTGGAAGTACGGTGCCTAGGTTTGAGTTAATTCTCAAATTGATGTCAGAATGCCTGCTTAATAAACTAAATAAATAACTAGGTGTTTTAGTTTGAAGTAACTTAAACAAAACCATTTTCATCTAATATAGGACTCTGTACCTCATATTTAGCTGCTTCATTTTTAACAAAAATGGTGTGACATGTTCACCATATGGTATACAGCATATGAATCGCATGCAAGCATTTTGTATACGTTATAACTTCTGTTTGTTATATGCGGCAAAAAATTGTAATACACCGAACAACAATACTCGATATGGGGGTTATAAAGAGTTTTAATTAACCTGAGTTTCATTTATTCTGATAACCGATAATTGAATTTATATAGAGATTTCAATTTGAAGAATGATACTTTGAAAAGGTTTGTCACATGTTCATGGCAAGGCAAAGAGCTATCTATGGTTACGCCAAGGTTTCAACCACTGTCTACCCAGTCAATGTTTGAGTTATCGAGAGCCAGTCTAAAGCTACACTGAGTTTCTACTATTTGTCTTTGAGACCCTATGTTTAAGGCCAAAGTTTTATTTGGATTGATTTTCAGTCCATGATTCTCCGAGTATGTGATAAGAAAGTGGGGTAATCAAAAAGAAACACTGAAAACATCAAGGGTCCTGAAATACTTCCCTGCGGTACACCTGAGATTTTTTCTTTTAGGAATGACCATGAGTAATCATCCAGTTTGACCCTCTGTGATCGGCCTGTGAGATAGCTGGTCATCCATTTAAGAGAAATGTCATCGAATCCTTTGAATTTGAGCTTGCTGATGAGTAAATCGAAATTAACTAAATCGAAAGCTTCACTTTGACCAAGCAGTACTAAAATAATGACTTTTGATTGATCTCTGAATCTCGCAAGATCGTCAATTACTTTCAAGAGGGTAGTCTGTGTTTCGTGTTTTTTGCGAAACCCAGACTGCTCGTACGGGAGTATTCGATTTCCTTCAAGAAAAGCTCTTATTTGACGGGAAACATTTTTCTCGAATATTTTAGAGAATGAAGGCAGAATGCTGATATAGTGTAGGTCACTGAACGTGGTAGGTGCATTCTTTTTCGGAATTGGAATTATATTAGCAACCTTCCAAACATCTGGAAAAACACCTTGTCTGAAGGACTCGTTGAAAATATGTTTTACTTTATGGTATCACTAAAGAAATTATCTTGATATTTATATTGGTAATACCTAAAGCATTAGATTTTATTTCTTTGATAGCAGTCAAAATATCATCATCACATATATTGGTGAGGGAAAAGTTCATAGGAGCGTTCAATTTATTATTATTGTAGAATGAAAGAGTGTCATTATTCACTATAGAACGTCCAGCCACGTTTGAAAAATTGTCATTGATTTCTTCAGGTCTACGTAGTTGAATTGGCATGCTATTGGTTTGCGAGGATGATTTTGTAGTAACATCCGTATCTGCAAGATTTCTCCTTGTCATTTTTGAATTGTTTTTATTTTTGTTCAAAACAAATTGTATATATGTTATTTTTTCACGTTTTACTGCGTCATTGACGTAGTTGCGTGAAGTTACATCGTACAGCTGCTGCTGTTTTTTCTTTAAGATACTTGGCATGAGCTCTATCACGGGTTTTCATCATCAATTCGATATTATAAGTTATATATGGGGATGCAATTCAGTTTAACTCAGTAATTAAGGTGGATATCTTGCACATTGTGGCCTTGATAGCTACAGGTTACCTGCCAGGATCAAGATATCATAGCCACCCATTTGTGTTGCTTTGATTGACAGCTGATCAGATTCTAACTAGATTGAGGTTTGTCAACCTAGGAGTGCATTATTCTTCACATTATGCTTCACTTTTTTACAAATCACGAAATGTAGGAATATATCTTAACGTAATGAAATCAACTGTCTCAAAATTCTATAAGTCTGACCTACATAAAGAGTGAACCTCAATTCCCGTTTCTCATGAATAATTCATTCGCTTTCAATTTGTTTTGATTATCACGAATTTCATAATCAATAGATTCCATTAATTTTTAATTTGTTGAGCTTGACCCAGCGAGACCGATTTGAAAAGACCAATCTCGAATTACAATGGTTATGCTAATTGCATTGGAAAGCTTACGGTTTTTGAGGATCTGTTTACAATGTTCATCATCAATTTCTCATGGTTATAATAAACAGATAATTAATTATTTCCTGTGGATTTTTCAAAGCTGTATATATGTTAATTTGGTGTTTATATGGCTGTTAATTCGACTCAGACATTTGTTTGCGTAGAGATATTGGAAATATCGTTATACTACTGATCGGTTTCTCTCAGAATTTTCAAATACTCATAATAGCAATTTAAAAAAAAATCTTATAACAGTTCAATCTAGACGTAGGTACGCGATTTGAAAAAAAGTTCAGTGGAGTGAAGAATAATCCAAGATTTGCATATAAAAATTGTGATGCTACATAGATAGATCGCTGATTTGTTCAACATAATATTTGCAACAGGTCATATGAATAGACAGTTTCATTTCCAACACTAGGTTGTGAACACTTAGACAATTAAAAAAGAAAACAATGAACAATAATAAATATGGCACAAACAAATCATTTCACAAAGAGGCCAAGATCATAAAACTGCAATAAGAGTAATATTTTCAAAACGTTTCAAAACCCCAACAAAACTGTGATAATATCCTTCACCAGGAGGAGAAAATTGGACGATCTAACGCCACTTTCCCTCAATGGTGAGGTCATTCCATTTGGAACGGAGGTGAAGTATCTTGGCATTGTCCTTGATAAAAAACTCACTAATCGGCTTCGTTTAGAAGCTGAGTTCATTTGGTCGAGTGTAAATAGATTTGAGCCACAATAAACCTTTGCGGATTTCGGTGAAAGATAGAATAGACCCACTCACTTTGCACCTAACCTCACCTAACCTATATTTTCAATATTGAAATTAATAACTAACATTCTCATTGTATATGTTAAACTTATATAAAACTATAATATTATCAAAATTCATTTTGTAAATACTCTTCTACACTGTGAAACCATCTAAAACATCTATATTTGAAATTTTCCGTTCGGGAAAATTCCAAAAAAAAACTTGAATGTAATATGGAAACTTATTCTATGTGCAATAAAAAAAATATATTTCACGTATTCGAATTGTTTTATACTATTGAATTTTTTTTCCCCAGATCCAAAATGCTGTCTCTCCATGTGCGTGTCTGTTATCAAGTTGGTATCATCAGGAGATGATGCTAAGAGATGGTTATCAGGAGATGATGATGCTAACTTGGTGAGCGAAACGCGCATCGGAAAAGGATAAGGAAAAAGTATTTTCAGTATATTCGTTTCATGCCAGAGATTCCAAATTCCACTCATCAAGTGGTTTTCTCAACCTTCTAGCTGTGAGAGCGCTAATAATACGAGATATTGAATACGAGAGTAGTTGTGAATGCTTGATGTCAAAAATACGTCTATCGCCATCATGGGCTATAGTATAGAAAATTTGTTCACATGGGAAACAGGAAATTAACATAGACAATTAGTGCCTCTTAATGACCTCCGGTCTTTGTGAGGTTAATATGATCTTCTTCTTAAATCCTGCAAAAGATGATCGTTAATCTCGGCTCTCCGAGCTGCGAATTTACAAGTGTAACCAGATTTTGTTTCAAGCCTGTGACCACTAGGCATTTCCTGCGTAAACGATGAACTGGCATGGACTGTCTCAACCTTACAACATGAGCTGAAAAGTCTCTGGTCTCGTACATAGATGGTGCTAGTCTTTTTGCATTGCTTTAATTTTAAACTGCTTCTAGATGGGAATGCTGAACTTTTTGTTGCAATGGTTCAACTATTTTTATATAGTTGAATACGTTCATAATCGAAAGAGGAAAATCAAGTTGCGTAATGACTTTTCATTTATCAAAATTGACAACTACTTCATCAAAACAAATATCAACATCTAAACATGTCTATAGGGCACACTCAAAATTAAATAAAACAGTTTAATACAGAGCTGACTAAAAATCAACCATTTCTAACACTCCCCCTGGATCTTTGATCCCCAATTCTCTCAAATGCTCCATCGAAACGACTGCGGCAACACATTTCGTCAGTTGATCAGCCAAATTTTCTCGTGATGGAACATATTTCAAAACTATTGTTTTTTCTTCTATCAAATCTATGATGTGAAACATACGCAAATCAATGTGTTTTGACCTTTCGGAAATTATATTGTTTTCGGCTAGTTTAATCGTACCTTGATTGTCGATAAAAATATGAAAATAATCACCAAAAAATTGTTCCGTTGATATTTCATGAACCAATTTCTTTTAAAAAATGATTTCTTTGGCTGTTTCGCTCAAGGCAATGAATTCTGATTCTTCAGTACTTAGTGCAACTACAGTGTTGCTTACGGTTGGACCAACTCACAGCTCCTCCTCCAATTTTGAAAACATAGCCACTTTTGGACTTTCAGTCTGTTTCATTTGACCCCCAATCTGCGTCACTATAGGTTTACATAATAATTTTTCCAGTTTTGGAATATTCTAATCCATAGTTTCTTGTCCCATGTAGATATCGGAGAATATGTTTTATACCCATCCAATGGTGCTTTGAAGGTCTATGATTGAACTGACTCATAAATGTTGCGGGGAATGCTGAATCCAGTCTTGTCGAAACTGCCAAATATAAAAGACTTTCAACAACTCTCTGATATAATTTTGTATCTTCCTCATTTAAGGGTTCATCGTCATCAATTTTAAGTTTTTCTCCTACGGGTAGATACCTTCTTCGCTTCCAACATATTCCCGATCTCTCGTAACTCTGACAGATAAAATATTTTTACTTCCCCCATGTCTTTGGTATGAAAATTTCGTTTGAAACTGAACTTTAATTTGTTTATTTCATCTCTAGTTCAAAAAAGTCAGTATATCATCTACAGTTCATACAGTTTAATACAGAGCTGACTAAAAATCAACCATTTCTAACAGGGAAAACTACTGTCCGAGTTTTGACGCCCATTAATTACTGTAGATGAATTTTGAATACACCATTATCCGCCAGAAACAAAAATACAGTCCAAATAGTGGACTGCAAAGGGAAAACCGACTAAAAAAAAAAACAAAAATCATTTTTTCGACTGGGAAAGTGATGGCACCTGTGTTTTCTATTAGTCATGGAGTTATTTTAATCGATTCAAACTTCAAAAAGTAAAAACATTACAAAAGCATACTACGCATCATTACCTTGTCAAGCTGGAGGCAAAACTTGCGGAAAAATGGCCACATTTCTAAAAAAAGAAAGTCCAGTTTCACCAGGACAACGTACCGTCTCACACCTCAGCGGTTTCCATGGCGAAAATCAACGAATAACGGTTTGAATTGCTTGACCATCCGCCACACTCACCAGATCTAGCTCCAAGCGACTTTTTTTGTTCTCTCATTCGAAAATTGCGCTCAAAGGACAGAGATTTTAATCAAATGAAGAGACAGTCACCTTCGTGGACAATTATTATGCAGAGAAAAACGCCGAGTGCTATTTGGACAGGTTACAGAGGTGGGAGCATCGATTGAGAAAAATGTCTTGTATCTTCGTTAGCTCGTAAACTTTTCAGATCATCTTCGTAAAAACTTCAGAAATTTCAATTCTAATTTTTCATTTTGCTACCATCCTTTTAATCCTGCTTCTGTATTGGGTTGAAATTGAAGGTAAACTGCCTCTTAGGCCGTATTTTTTTCAAATTTCAATTGAAATCCAAGGGTTGATTTTTTCATTTCCTGTTTTTTCACTCAAGTTTTCTGAAGGATATATCATTAACCATCGTGAATTATAATTTAAATGATGAAGAGGAAATAAGAATTTCCAATTAATACGTATTCATTCATCGCTTAGCTTTTTTTCCCATGGTTCATTTCGTCTAACAATTTCATTCAATATTTCAAACCAGCAATAAATCATTAATCTTTTTTACGAGCTCTTTCATTAATATCAGAAACACACCCACACAACGAATAAAACATATTTCATCATTCACCTTACTACTGGTGTTGTCAACTTTCTGAATGAAAATAATACCGGTTTCAATTTTGTCCCATAATCTGTCTTGCTGCAACGAAAAATCATAAAATATTATCATCTGTTAGACGTGTATTGGTTAATACTACAGATCGATCGCTTAGATGAGGAAATTCGATAGGATTACCATATAAAACTGTTTCGAATAAATATGTTGGGTTTATCAGAAATTCCCAATATAAATATAATCGAAATGAACGTCACTCGAAACCTAAACAATACTGATCAATGTAAGTGTCAATCATATTCACATTATCGTAAACTAGATCTTGTTTCTAATGAGTGACAGCAATTTATATTCATAATATTATAAGTAGTCGAAGTAATTGCAGACGCCACATCAACATATGGGTCGAATTGCTTGAAGGCATCGAGATTGATGGTTTGTCGACTTGTTTTTGATATAGAATGACGGTGATTGAAAACATATAGGTGTATGTTGGACATTTGAGCATAGTTGGATACTTAAGATAATGTTTCACAAAATAGAAAGTTAACCGAATAATTATTATGAAATCGAAATCAATTTATATAGCAAGTCCGGAAAATACTGTATTTAGACGGGAAGAAAAAATTCTAGGACGAGCCTTATGCGAGTCCTGGAAGTCAGCGAGCCCAAAAAACTGTTTTCGGACATATTGCGTGCACTATTTTTTCGGCAACTGTGTAGCATAACAAATCAATGGGATACATTTCATCTAATATATAAAAATGGATGTTTGTTGGTTGGTTGGTAAGTGATAAACTTCTACATCGCTCAACCGATCGTGATGAAACTTGACATGTATAAGTTATTTTTTATAGAGAAGGTTTTTAGGCTATCCATTTTTCTGTAACTCGCCGCTAGATGGCGCTTTAGAACAATTTTTTGAGAGCACTGTTCTATAACGCTGCGCACGCCTAAGTTCGTTGATTCTGATTCTGTTAAGACATTGGAACAGCAGCGATACAGCAACATGGTACTAATTAGTGCTACAACTACCAAATTCTACGCGGGCGAAGTCGCGGGCAACAACTAGTNATGAAACATTTTTGTGTATCTCCTTCAACAAACCAGATATTGCCTGTCACATAAAATGTCGGACACCCGGTATAGGTACTAACAGAAACATTCTAGTTCTCATTTATATTGATATTTATATGAAAATTCGAGAAATTGCTAATATCGAGGGATTTGAATTTGTTTGAAATCGTTACTGTTAGTGCAAAACGTCGTATGTAAAAGTTAATTACTTTACAGGGGAGCATAAAAACTGATTATTTCCGTTTGATTTATTAGTATTATTAGTATTTATTATATTTCTGTCTGCTGTTTCCATAGTAACTAATGTATAATGTAACTTTCAAAACATTAATTTGATAAATAAGATAATTACAGTAACATACAACTTTTTTCAGTTTCAAATTGAAACTTAATTTGACATACGACTTTTTGCATATCAACATAGGACTCTTTGCATTGATGTTTGAGCCTAAATTAACCATACAATCTTTTGCATTTAGGCACATATTTTTCCGCGCTTGATTTGTAAGATAATTATCAAGCCAAGGAGAATTTAAAACCATATTTAAACATCCAAATAAACTGATTAAAAAAATATTGGAAGAAAAAGTAGAAGAAAGAAATATTAGATTTAAAAAATTTATGAACAACTTTTATTGAAAATTTTGTACAAAGAAAAATTAAACAATTGATTCAATAAATATTGAAAAAGATAATCATTTAAATTTCGACGTAATTTTAGCTTACGTATCAGAAACGTGAGAGTTGAAGTTGTTTCAGATTTCAACTTTCATGTTTCTGATGAGGTAGTTAGAAATGATTTGAGACTATTAAATCATAAATTTTCAAAATGATCAGATTCATTGGGTAATAATGTGAGGGCACATTGTTTCTGAGCAATTGCTGTAACGGAGATTATCATAAAAAAAGGTAATCTTCTTCAAGACAAGTTTTCAGGTCTTGGAGGTCCTTAAACTTCCGTACAGCACGTGTGAGTAACCTATCCTCTTTGTTGTCCATCAAGGTTATATTATACATACGACTTTTTGCAGTAAAAAAATCTGCTGCACAACATACGACTTTTTTACATTTAACCATAACTTATAATAGATCAGCTGATGACATATAATATTTTTGTAGCAATTGCAGGCTGCAAAATGTCGCCTTTAGCACAAATGAAATGAAAATGGACAATTTTTACATACGACCTTTTGCACTAACTCAGTACTTACCATCTATTGGGATCCAGTAAACGTAGTTACTCCTCCATAACCGTTGGGAAAACATCCCTCCCTTTAGTACTCCTGGTAATTGGTTGTGTAAACTTATTTTTTTCTGCGCATCCAAGAGAGTAATATCTTGTTCTTGTGAGCATTTTTTGCTTTTTCCGTGAGTCGATGTAGAGCTGGTTCCGTCGATATACCAGCTCTGTTTCCGGAATTAGTCGCGACGCAGTGATCTATAATCCAGTGATATATCCCTTTATCTAACAATTTCATTGGTACAACATTCCGATTACTACAAACGGCTGCAGACATTCAATTTGGTGGATGTAACGCAATCAGAAACGATCGTGGTGTTTTTGAAAAAGTACGGGAGTCGATGAGGAGAAGATTGGATTCTTACATCAGAGCGGAGTGTAGTCATTTTCAACAGTTCTTGTAGATTAAGAAACATTACATGTAATTTTTGATAATAAATTGTTATTGTCGAAACTCATCAAAGGACAGAATATCCTTGGAATAGTCCAAGGGATATTCCCTTAAATTTTTGCCGCATGTTGAATAAACACCCTGTATATGGTTGGTCACGGTCCACTCTTCTCACGGTCTACTCTTCATCAAATTTCCTTGCCTCTTGTCAATTATTCCTGGATCCCCCTTCGAAAGCTTACAATTCTGAATTGGTCCACAACGGCTGTGATAGATTAGCATCCAGAGAGCTCTTGCCAATTATTCCTGGACCTCCCTTCGAAAGTCTACAATTCTGAATCGTTCCAGAACTGTTGTGATACATTAGCATCCAGAGAATTTGTCGTTAATAAAATCCTTGGGGATTAAATAATTTTTTAAGACACCAAAAAATAGCAATGAGATGATAAGCCATCTATTCAAATTTCTGAGGCTATCAAATTTGTTCGGAATTCAAAGATACATCTCTAGCAGTAGTACATCAACCAGTAAAAAAAAAGACGGCTTCGAACAAATACATTCAGTTGATCAGAAACCAATAGACAAACTGTAGCTGATCTTTTCCAAACACCATCATCTGTACGGGTTATTAGTATGTTTTCAACATACATATCTTGGGTTTTTATAGAGAAAAAACATTAATTTAAATTTCATGGAATTGAGCTTCAAATCATGCGAAGTACTCACGTGGCAAATTTCATCGAGGTCCCAGTTAATATTATTTTGAGATTTGATTAGGTTTTTTCTAGGAAATCTCAATATGAGCTGAGTATCAATCGCATATGCCTGAATATCACAGCTGGTTATTGATTCCAATATATCGGCTGTATAAATTATAAAAACAGGGGGCCTAAAATACTTCTCTGGGGTGCACCTGTTATCAATTTAACATAATCTGAATAAGCCGCACTTGATTCAATCTTTCGCTTTCTGTTATGGAGATAGGAACCGATAATAGACAGTGGAAAGTCAGAAAAGTCATATCTAAATGGCAAACATCATGGTGAACGTCAATCATTAAAGTTCTGTATGCAAACCACATCACCCCTCAGGCCCACATTCAATCAAGTACGTCTCTAATGATAATAATAACTCAATTTGAGTTAGGCCAAAAATCGGCAGTATTTCATATCCCGCATTACATTCGAAACGGCTTATAATTTCGCGAACGAGCCCCACAAATCAAATTCTGACAGCCATAAATATTTTTAATTCGACCGATCAAAGTAATGGCGAAATACACGTTCCTCGTTGAGTAAATACACTCCTTTCGGCTGTAGGCGAAACCTTTTATTTTGTTTGGCCAATAAAAATAATGAGTTTGTCTGTATCCCAGGTATGTACAGTACGTATATGGCGGTGGAAAATTCGAGTTGAGCTTGTTCAAAGTTTATTTCCACCGTATCAGTCTGTCTGAATAATGCGATAAGCTCACACGGTCCCTTTTGATCTGAGAAAAAGATTTTTGTGTATTATTTATTGATGGTTGCAATATGACGATGTTATCAGTGTGAAGTCGGGGCAGTGGTGCTACTTATGCGAAGCCAGAAAGCTTTTATCGTAAACTTTGAGATACAACGAAACAATTTACTACATACTGTTCTTCTTTTGATGGTCTACGAAAAATCCGCACTAACATATGCCTATCTTCCGAAAATAGCTCACTATATCGATTTTCTAGTTGAAAATTGCTAATTGTGGTAATTGGAAAGCTATTCAGATGAATATGATATTGATTCTCATCAAATGAATGAAAATGAAAGTTAGTTACCTCAAACATGTCAGGCCCGTTACACCATAGAATTCAAACCAATATCTTGAGAGTTATTACGAAATTAACATGAAACTCACATCAAAGATAGTCCAGTGGTTAGATTTCATCATTATGTTATCTTTCATATTGGTCTCACGTATGGAACAACATGTTTGACTTGCGATAGGACTATAGCCAAAGTGCATATTATATGCTATATACTAAAGTACTTGTTGAATCGAAATTCTGTAAGAAACGTGTTGGAAAACTGAACAGCCCTTTGGGGACTCTTTGGGGTGGAAAATGCATTTCTGTTAAGATAAGTGTTTGATTACTACAAATATGTCTGCTGAAACAGTTGAATCAATAAATTTATTCAGGCTCTTATCATTACGAACGTGTTTGCTGTAATAGAGAAATCAATATATTCATTCAGGGTTTGTTTGAAGCTGATTGACAATGTTTCGTGATGAATTTCATCAGTTCGGACTTCCATTATCTTATAATATATAAAAGGATTTGAAATCCCTAAAAGAACCAATACAAACAAAAAATAATAATTGGGTCCAAGTACAACATCCGAACCTGCTTCAGATACGAAAACACTATCTGTAGCAACCTCACGAAAACCAGGCCACCTAACGCGGACTGGGATTCCAAGAATTGAATTTACCGGATTCCCTGTGAGTGCCAAAAATCCTATATTGGTGAAACTAAGAGGCCATTGAATGTTCGCATTACCGAGTACAAGAAACACACACAGCGAGGGGAAACCAGCAAATCAGGAATAGCAGAGCATGTTTGGGCAAAACAACATAACATCGAGTAGTCTCAAGCTGAGATCATACACAGGGAAGAACACTGGTTTTGGAGGAAATTCAAAGAAGACGCATACATGTTGTCCAACAATGTATTCAGCCAAGCTAGCGTAGAGATACGCAACATGTGGATACCCATAATCAAGCGAAAAATGGCGAACTCCCGCCAAATAATCATCTCCCGCTGAACCGGTGAAGCGTAAAGAGGAAAGAAGAGATCAGTGAAAGTACGCGAATGATCCATAAATAATCATATCTCGGAGGAATTAATCCAGTCATCATCCGAATATGTTTGTGGATACTAACAATCGATACGTCGTAAAGTAACTTGGTTTGGAATCAATTTTGTTTTCAATTGTTCTATTTTTTTTACTTGTATTTTATTCTACTGTAATTTTATTTCAGGGTTTTTTTGCTCAATATAATTGTTACATTCAGCTATTTTTTTATTTTTCATTTGTATTGGTTCTTTTAGGGATTTAAAATCATTGTATATACTTATAATTAAACAATGGAAGTCCGAACTAATGTAATTCATTCAGGCTCTCATCAGGTCCTTATCTACGGAATAATGAAAAAAATACTTGATGAAATTTCTCAACGAAACCAAATGAAAAAGTTACTGAACTTGTGTTACTTACTATATAAACGATTGAAGTCTACTAATGGAACATCTTTCTAATAGAGAATTCTTCAAAATTTGGAATACTAATAGAGAATCGATAGTAATAGATCGATAGTAGTAGAGAATTACATATTGAAAGAATGTGAGATTCTAGATCACAGAAGAAAAGAAAGGAAGAAGATATCTTGTGAGTTTTCTTTCGGAAAAGGCAATACTGATTTTCAGATAAACAGAATACTTGATAAATTAGGAATCACTTTTCTTCACATACCTGATTTTCAGTGATATTACATAGACTTTCTTTTTCAGATGGACCAATAAAAACCGATCTAGGCTGTAATGGACTCAGAGGCTCAGAAATAACTTTATACGGAGAGACACAACAGATCAACCTTGACAAACAAGATAAAATACCACCTAGAACCAAAGTAAAAACCAATGGCCATTTCACAACTTTCATGCAGGTGAGTAATATACACAAAAAAAAAATAGTCAATGATAATCCGAGGTTAACTGAACCCCTGTGAAATTTATTTGAATAAAGAAGTGATAACTAGGTGACAAACTGTAAATGAACGAATTAAGAGTAGTTGATGTTCTCAGAGACTATCATCTCTATTTCTTCCGTTATCTTTTTGGAAACAATAAGGTGACTGATTTTAATCAGGCATATATTTCATTCATTTCTCTGTATCGTTACAAACTAATAATGGTTCAAAAATTGAATTATCAACAACACTTGATTATATAAAAGGCGGAAAAGATTATATTGTTTTTCATAAGCACACATGAGTTCAATCTTAATAAGTATTCTAATGGATTATTTTTTATAGATGTTCATAGATTCTATATGATCCATTTGATGATCGATTTATTCAATATTGAAAACTACATTATCAATTACCAACACCTTTCATATGGAGGACTTCAATACTAATAATAATATGCTTAATTGCCCAAAGAGCCACAGGTGTCAATGACAAAGCTGTAAATTTTCATCAGTCACTATAAAACTATGTATACCTATTATATACACATAGATATAAAGTACAATTCACAATAAAATAGCTTGAATATAGAGCAAAAGATATATCTGAACAAATACAAACATACATTGAACAATTTCATTGAAAAACATACAATACATACGAATACTGAAGAGAGATGTTACACATGAAAGAAACAAAACCGTAAAAGTTGAAAATATAAAAAATGCAGTATCACATACTTCATCTAAGTATTAAAAATAATCTACAAATATTGACAAGGAATTAGAAAAAACTAAACTGAACTTTAATTGTATCTACGAAATAATATTTCGTGATTTCCGAAATTTTCGGTTATCCTCTAAAATTTTAATACGGCCAGGTGAATGAATAAACAGTCATGAGTTTGACGAAGGGCATGAATATTGGAGTAGCCACTAAATATCAATTTATGTTTGGTCATCAATCAAACTGTTTCTATAATAATAATTCCAAAGACTGTCAAAATTTCATGTAGTTTAAACAAGGGTTTGCAGGAATCTCGACTTTTGGTATTACAAATGAACGTTATAGCCTTTTTCTGTATAATAAAAAAAGTCTGCAATTGAGTTCTGATATGTTTGTAATATGTATTGATAACTATTTGAAATGAATAATGAAGGCTTGTATATTCAAGATGAGAATATATACGACTTGTGAGCCTCTCTTCTGTTATTATTTTTCTCCCTCCTTGGTCTTAACCTGTCTCCCTCAATATCTTAATATTTTTTATGCAGTTTCATCACTCGAAATCAATTTATCGATGATCGAGAACTTGATCATTCTTGGATATTTTGTGGTACTCAAAAAAGACATCTTTTTCTGTAGAAAAACTATGTACTTTATTCATTTTTCCACTGAATGAAACATTTGAAACGTGCGTATGATTCACTTGTTATGTGATAGTGGAGAAAAATGTATAAAATATTTTCTAAACGTATCAAAATGTCCCACCATTCTGTTTCTTTAAGTATTAAATAATTCATGATTTGTACTAAGATTTTACGATCAATAAATTGCTACTTGAAATTTTCACTATAATCTCTCGTAGGTTGATCGCAAAAAACAAATACCACATAAACTTCTTCACGAATGCAAAACCTTTACTTGATAGAGTCTAGACTCATCGCAAACACATGCAAGTTGTCACAGTAAAAACGTCGTGCAAGGTAAAGCCCACACTATACGTGCGGGGAATGTAATATGAGAGATTAAGATGTTCTTAATCCTACGATGAATCAAGAAGAGAAATAACAAACAATTATGCTCGTAACGGTTTTGTATGAAAACATAAGTATCCCAATATAAATAAATCGCCACAAGAATAGCAGATGGCATTTTCCTGCTTTTGTTTTCTATTTATTTTCGTTTGGCAATGGAGCGAGCCAAACTTAAATAGTCGTACTATTTTTACAGCGATGTGTCGAAAGTATTTAAAAATAATAGAGATACTTTCACTTGCCTAGTGTTTTACATATATCCGCTGAACATTTCCTAGTTAGAATCGAGAAAAGTGAAAATTGCATGCGTTCAAAAGTACTGAATTTTAATTTACATTACATCAATTTACATTATTTACATTGATTAGATTAATTTAAAATAAAATTTCGTGTCCTTTATGTTGTTCAACCTTCGGTACAGTATTGCTTGCGAATTGGAAAATGATTAAAATTTAACCACAAAGCTACCTACTCAACATGAGAAATCTCTACTCTTACTCTTGTTCAATTAGGATATTTCACAACAAAGCTAATTGCCAGAGGACAACTATTGAGACAGAAACCAGATCTTTTATAAAAATATCTGTCAGTCTGCCTTCATTCAAAAACGTCACTCACAGAGATTTGTACATTAATTTGGCCAACACTTTTCAAGTCACTAACACTCGAGTCCAGGAATATTATAGAAATAGCGAAATACAAAATTGCTATAAAACCATCTGTACGTTTTCCGGGTTTGTTTGCCGTTTTCTGTAAATTTTTTGTCTGATATTTTTTGAAAATTGTTTCAAATAAAAGTGTTCTTTTGAATATGTTTTTAATAATTGTTAACACTGTCAACATTTGGCACCCTCCTCAAACTGTTTGCAATTACTTACCAATATCATTTTCAAATTGGTATTTTGTCATTTCAAAGTATGTGAAAACTCATTCCAAAAAAGACAGTCACTGATGCCGTTTGTAATGAGTGATTTTTTTGCTGGTATCTTTTTGGCAACACTGTTTTCGACAAATCACGCGTGAATCGTGTCTTGTGTCATCTTCAAACTTGTTCAGTTTTGTCTATAATTCAACCATGGATCGACTTGTGAATGAACAAAGTTTGCAAATTATATTGAATTTTATTATCAAAATTCATGCTCGGTGAAGAAACTGCATCGTGCACTTCTTCCAATTTATGGGCAGTTTCGTCGGCCTACTATTCGGAAGCTTGTGACTAAATTTCGAACCCAGTTCACATTATTGTACATTAAACCACCAACACGCATACTTAGAGTGAGAACAGTAGAAAATATTGCGTCTATATTCGCCAGTGTTCGTGATGACCGTGAAATGTTGATTCGCCGCCGTTCGCAGCAATTGGGCCTCCACTTTACTACGTGGAAAATTTTGGGAAAGGATTTGGGTGTAAAACCTTATAAGATACAGCTGGTGCAAGAATTGAAGCCACACGACCTTTGACAAAGTTCAACATTTGGTGAATGGGCGCTAGCTAAGTTGAAAGAAGATCCACATTTTTATCGAATAATTGTGTTCAGCGACGAGGCTCATTTCTGGTTGAATGGATACGTTAACAAGCAATATTTCCGCATCTGGAGTAAAGACCAG
This sequence comes from Leptinotarsa decemlineata, assembly GCF_000500325.1. NCBI lineage: Eukaryota > Metazoa > Arthropoda > Insecta > Coleoptera > Chrysomelidae > Leptinotarsa > Leptinotarsa decemlineata. The sequence goes on along the minus strand of NW_019291714.1, from coordinate 18,292 downwards.
CCACAAGCATCGCAAAAGCTACCGATGCATCCCGAAAAAGTCACTGCTTGGTGTGGATTATGGGTTGGTGGCATCATCGAGCCGTACTTCTTCAAAGACGACAAATGCTGAAATGTTACTGTGAATGCGACCGTGTGATTGACGACTTTTTGTTGTCCATAATAGAAGAATTGGACATGCCTGACATAGGTTTCAACAAGACGGTGCCACATGCCACATGGCACGCGAAACAATGACCCAATTAAGAGCCGCCTTCGGTGAACAGTTTATCTCACGTTTGGGGCCCGTCAAATGGCCTCCTAGATTGTGTGATTTAACGCCTTTGGATTATTTCTTGTGGAGTCATGTTAAGGCTCATATCTACAGGGATAACTCAGCAACGACCCAATATTGAAGCATTTATACGTCGAAATGTTAGAGAGAGTGTGCCAAAATTGGACCTTGCGCATGGGCCATCTAAAGCGGTGCTTCGGACAACATTCGCATGAAGTCATCTTTAAAAATTAAATTATATTGATCATTCTATCAATTCAAATAAAAATTTCATCAATTTCTTGTGTTTTTTTTTTAAATAAAATCATATACCTCTTAAAAAATCACCCGATACTCCATGCCCAACTCTAGCAAGAAGCGAACCTATTAAACTTGCTCTAGAAAGACAAAAATCGAATTAAATAGTTTCAACTACGCACGAGTTATACCTCTTGGAAGTAGTGCACCCAGCTGAACCGCAGACACCAGGTGAAAATATTTCCTAACGGCTTATGGATACATTAAACATTAGTCTGCTAGGAAAGCCACAAATGCATTAGAATTTATACCTACTTAAGTCTCTTTCAGTAAGAAATATATTGTATATAAGTTGCAATTTATGATAATAGACGTTCGTTATTATGGGATACAGGATGTGATTAAAAACTGTACCAAGGTGCGTGTGGAAAAATTAAGGTAATAAACGGCAGTGTACATTTTTTAGAACGTGCTAACGGCGCTTAATGCCACTTTTAATCTAATGGGTTTCTTAAGGTGCACTTTTCTGAAGAAAATGAAGAGATATGATGATACCTGTCGAAATGTAGTTACAGAGCGACGTGTTCACATTTTATTAGTTCGGACTTCCATTGTCTAATATGATTCGAAGTCTATGAAAGAATGGGAATAAAGTCTATAATAATACTTTTGAAATTGTTAATTTATTTGCCTCTTATTTTTCAATTGTATATAATAACCAGACAATGAATTTCACCCCTGAATATAATTTTGAAAATAAATTCTATATCAACAATTATAGTACTACTGCTACGGATATAATAGATTACGTTCTCTCTGTTGCACCTAAGCTCACAATTGGACCTGATGGGATACCTTTATCGTTTATACACAAATGTCTATACACTTTAGCAATCCCATCACGAAACATCTTTAATACATAAACTAGAAGATAAGAAAAATATTAGGAATTATCGAGCAGTTTACAATGAGTCAGATATGGCCAAGATGTTTGATTCTATGCTCACAAAAAACTTTCCTGGGACTGTGAGTTTTCACTCAATTCCCAACAGCACTGTTTCTCAAAAGGTAAATCCACTTGTACCAACCTTGCTCTTTGCACAAACTATCTAACTAAAAATCTTGAGAGGAGGCTACAAGTTGACTCAGTCTATACTGACTTTTCCAAAGCCTTTGATATAGTCAACCACGGCCTACTTATACCTAAAATTCAAGCGCTTGGTATAGGTAGGAATATTTTGCAAGTAATCAATAGCTTTTTAACTGGTAGAACTCTGTGTAAAATGCAGATATACAACATCTACGCCCATTCATGTTCCATCAGGGGTACCGCAGGGATCCCATATGGGCCCACTGTTATTCAACTTGTTTGTATCGGACATAGAGTTTGTTTTCAAATTTCTTATGTTTGCTGATGATCTCAAACTGTATCTGTAATACGAAGGAAAAAACGTGCTTCCGGGATCTGTGATATGAAGGAAGGAATTAGGCAACATCATAAACTATCTGATGATGGAACGAACTTTGGCAGTACTTGCCCTTTCCTACGTCAGAGGATTGTCGAAAAGGATAAAAAAAATTGGGTCAAAGTAGTTAATCTATTTTGAACCTTCGAAAGAGTTTGGTGCTTCCGTCAGAGGTTGAGTCATATTTGAAGATCATCAGTGTTATTATTAGATTGACTGGTGCCTCAGCTATACTTGTTTCCTCATAACAGTCAGATATTTTGGCGCATGTTTGGCAATACACTCGATCATAACCTGTTTAAAGTTCCATTTTCAGATGATTCAACAATGAGCTTCGCACGAACTGGTTATTTGTCATATTAGGAAACGCTAGTTGAAGTTCCAGAAATTCACATACGTTTTTGCTGCCTCTTAAACATTTACTACAAAGTAAACAAGTGAGGATTTTTCCTGCAAAAGATTTATAAATGCAAGGTCCTATCAAAAGTTATAAAATACGGATGACAAATCACTAGGTTTTCTTATTGAAACCTCCCCGGATATCTTGTGAGGCTACCTGAACCCCTCGCCTTAAAGCTTTTGATTTCACTGATACAACCAAATTAGGATGACTAAAAAGTTTGTAGTTTTATGGATGGATTATCATATTTTAGTAATATGATTGAATACCCAAAGCCTACTCCTTATAATATAATTTGCAATTTTTTGAAATTGAGTTTATACTTAGAAGTTTCCTCTTGCAAAAATTAACTTTCACATTTCAAGCGTAGACTCCAAGCAAGAGATTGCTTTTCATTGTCATAACTGCAGAACAAATGTTAATGGGAGGGCACGAATGTTGGAAATGTGCAATAATCACAATTTGTGTATGTGTGAGACTAATAAGTAATGTGTGAATTGATGACAGTTCCGTCAAAGTCATTTTGCAATGTATTCTTTAGAGAACCTTCCAACATAATTTCACACAAATGACTCTACTAAAGGCAAGTTTCGCTATACGGTAGCTTCCTCAGTCGAAACGAGGAAGCCCAGTTCGACTAAGGAAGCTGCTGTGTAGTGAAACGTCCCTTCGGTGAAGTTATTAGTGTAAACATTGTTCTAAAATAATGGATAGTGTTGTTAGTTTTCATCAAGTAATGGATTAAATTCGGTACTAATATTTTGTGGATTAGTTACTTAAGAAGCTATCAAAATCAGATGGAGGATAAAAAATGATTCAATATACTGAAAAATTCACATTACTTATCGCTCACATTATTTATTGCTCACATCAATAATGCCTTATTTCGTCATAACAGTTCAATCACATTCGAAAATTGAACACTTTTCTGTAGTTTTTTAAAATAAAATCCCAGGTTCGATTCTCGCAACCTGTTCACTGCATCCAGTCGGAGCGCTTGCATAAATTTATAGTATTATCTATAATTAGTTACCAACTGTGCAGATATTAATTATACTAATAACTATCTTGTCTCAGTTATTCATGGTCGAGGTTACAAGGGGAATAACTTGCAGTGTTCATACTTGTTTCTTAATGGTTTGGAAATAAATGATCCATTTTTTACCATATCTTAATTGAGTGATATAGTTGAAAATATTTTTCCTGAGATCCGGCTTTATTTTAATATGAGGCTGGTTCAAGCCACAGGCTTAACGATCGATTTTCACTTGCTATCGTCCAACCCATGTTAGGAATCATACGTTAAAAGGTAAGACCTCGTCAGTCCTCAGCTCGCACAAGTTTCGACTTCTGAGGGTTGTCGTTCGTAGGGGTGCGACAGCTGGTTAACGAAAAAACAGATTTTAAAACAAATTTGTTTTAAACAGATTCGTTTTTTAGTTTTAACTGTATTCTGTCTAAATGATTATTTCTTTTGAGTAAAATTTTCATTTCGAATCACTTTTAAATATTGATTTTTGAGAATTTATTATCAAAAAAGTTATACAGTCAAGCTTTGAAAGAAGTTTACCCAATTCGAAGAGAAGAGGATAAAAATTATAGAACCTTAACCTACTTAGGCCAATCCAATACAAATATTTCAGATTTTCTGCACAGCAAAGGGGTAAATACTGCTTTCAAAACTAACAACAACAAAGATAAAAGACAAAAGTTCGGTTTCAGAAAAATCAGGAGTGTACAAATTATCGTGTGGGTCATGTCCTAACTTTTTTAGGTAGATTTATTATTTAGGTAGACGAATAGGTACTAGGTTATAGTATGAAATGGTGTAATTTAGAAGTAACTCTCAGTTTATGCTTGAAGAAGCTATTGTATAGCGAAAAACGTGTCGCGGTCTGTGACCGAGTCTCTGAATATGATGATTCAGATGACAATGCCCTGTGAGAAGGCTGGTTAGAAGATGATGAGTGCCTAGACATAAATCAAAAGTGTGTCTTACGCTGAAATCAATTTGACATAGCGTAGAGAAATCAATGACATTTACTAAAGATGGTCTTCATCGCTATGCTCTCTATGTGATGGAGATGGAAAGAACTCATGAAAAGCGTGGGCTCCAACATTTTGTAATGTATGAAAGATTTTTTATATCATTCCAGGATAACTTCTAGCACAATTAGATAATATCTGCAAAAGTAATTATTCCAGTAATAACTCCTTCAAGAATGAGGAAGAAAACTGGCTCGGACATCTTTCCTCTATATGTGAAAATAAATGTCTATTGGAAGAAGTGAAATTGTTGAAGGTCATGCTAGATTCTAAGTTGATCTCAAACCAACCACTACTTCACTACATAGAATACAGTTCTTCCACCGTATCAGTCTGTCTGAATAATGCGATAAGCTCACACGGTCCCTTTTGATCTGAGAAAAAGATTTGTGTGTATTATTTATTGTCAGGAAAGTCATATCTAAATGGCAAACATCATGGTGAACGTCAATCATTAAAGTTCTGTATGCAAACCACATCACCCCTCAGGCCCACATTCAATCAAGTAATACAGACTGCTGAAAAACAAACTCATTTGGATTCAATTCAAATACCGCATTGTTGCGGAATTGATTGGGTTTGGCATGTATCCTCAAAATGTCGGGTCAAATCGTCAAAGGTTTTCACCTTACTTGCTCTTACTCTGTAGTTAATGGTAGGGGTTGATTGCTTTGTGGGTATAAAGGAGCATACGTAAATCGGCACCCTGGTTTCTGGATACTCGGTAGCACCACCGGCTCGAACGTTTACATTCTTACTGTCACTGTCAAAGTCAAACCTTTGTTCGTCCATCGCGGTGAGCAATTTTTTGGGTAGTCTTCTTGACGGTATGCGCGAGGAAACGAACATATAAGGGGTGATGCAAAATCCAAAATATATTCTGACCGATGCTTATGATTATAAATAAATATAGGGGGGATATCCGAAAACTTGACACGCATTATCATACTAAACTAATAATTGACCATCAATTAAAAAACCATCAACCCTTATTGCTGCTTGCGGCGAGGAATGTACTCTCAGGCTACTCTGAAACCCAAATAGGCGCACCAAGTCGCACGTTAGATGTCATCCTTTTCTATCCTAATGCGTTCATTAGCGTACGGAGGTACACTATATTTGACAAGTTGTATATTGTTCGCAGGAATAGCGTCATTTTTTGATGTTACTCTCCAATTTTGATTCACCTTTGTAAAAAATAAATTAATCGAGCAACGCTTTTCCTGGGTCATCGATATTTGCTGAACGATCTTACTCAGCACCAATCATTATTACTGATGAGTTCTACAACAATTATTAAAATTCAATGCCCAGCAAACTCACAGTACGTTTTAAATACAGAATGTGCATTTATGAAGTGCCATGACTTGAGAACTGCTAAATGATTCTGAAGACATTGAAAGAGTGGTATATTTTATATTAATTTCCTCATGATAATATCATATCATATCGTTCTGGAGATTAAAAAAAGAGGGGAGATCCTGAAAAAAATATCTCCACATCGATGAACCACAAATTGATTCATCTCAGTCAAAATAAGATTGTAGTGAACGGTTTATAAGGGAGTGTGAGAATAAGATTACAATACATAGCATAAAACAAAGTCGCTTCCCGCTGTCTGTCACTGGGACATGCTTATATTTTCAAAACTATGCAACGGATTTCCATGAATTAGGAATTATTTCCGAAATACCTCAAAATCAAGGAATTCAATTAGAATTGCCTCAAAATTTTTAATTGATCTGGAAAATTTCATCAACCGGAAACAAGTTAGACTTAAAACTGGATATTTCGAAGANATATAATATACATTTTGAATGTTGCTACACGCATTATTCTGTTGTTTTACTTGTTTTTGAGGTCCCTTGATTTTTTCTCTCCACTTATTTCTCATAATGATTTCATTAACCTCCTGTTCATACTTTTGTGATGACACGGTGATGACTATAATTGGATAGTTTTTGAACATATTCAGTTCGACTTTTATTATCATAATTATCATGTATGTTGCTTACATACAGACTTTTGGCAGCTGAATGTTGAATTTAAACAGTTTTTGAAGATTATCAGAAATCATGAATTTGGATGAATGTACCAGTGAAATATTCAAATATGGAACATTTTCTTTTATAATACCTAGCAAACAAATTGAAGTGAATCTAAAGAAATGAACTTTAAATGTTCAAGCCGTCTCGAATACCTACACAGGAGGTTGAATGGACTGACCCCTATCAGAAAACAACTACTCCACTGGCTAATACCACGAACAGCGTTGGATATGAAGTGAAGATAATTTAAACTCGAAGATCTCATATATCTTTATGAGAAATTTTTCTCAACTGTTTTACAGCTCACATAGTTTCTTGAACAATTGTTATATGCTACTATATGTTCTGAGAAAACGTGTATATAACGGAAAATACCACCGTAATGATGATTAAACATATCTAATATTCCAAGGTAAATCGGTTCAACGGTAAATTTAAATTGACTGCAGTGATCGTTAGGCAGAAGCTCTCCGGTTTTTGAGGACATAACAAGAAATTGTTACGTGTCTTGGATGAGATATATTGAAATGATATGAAAACTTTGGGTTTTGATACAGCATATAACTGTATCAAATCATTTTTGCATATCTTAAATATCTATTCAAAATAGACGAGGCAGACAATTATTGATTTTCACAATCCTTCAACAAAATACAACTTTTGACAAATTTCACGGAAATTCAATTCATTTCATCATGATCACTTCCATGAACAGATGAAGAAAAATGATGATAAAATATATAGAATCACAACCTTGACAACAATGTTTTCATTTTAATGCAATAACATTCCTGAGAATTCAGTGCCTACTATTATGGAATTGTACTATAGTTGCTTAGGTGCGACAGGTTACCTATTTTCTTCTAATCTATTCATTATCGATGTTACATTAGAAGTGTATACTTTCCTATTATTGAAGGTTAATTCAGCTTACGAGTATTCACATGCATTATTTTTATAAGAAATAGTTTAAATGAATGTATCATCTTTCCCTTCAACCGATTTCCTGGAGTCTTTGAAGTGATACTCGTTAGGACAACAAGAGGATTCTTGGGGTTCTTGTTGAATACTCTTCGTGATCAAAACAATAGCAAAATCAATTCTCCTGACCGCTCTGGATTGAATGATTCCGTACAGTCTATCTCGTCTTGTATTTGTAAATATTTTGCTGGAAAAATCCTCACTTGTTTACTCTGTAGTAAATGTTTCAAGAGGTAGCAAAAACTTATGTGAATTTCAGGAACTTCATCTAACCTTTCCTAATATGATTAATAACCAGTCCGTGCAAAGATTATTGTTGAATCATCTGAAAATGGAATTTTTAACAGGTTATCATCGACTGTATTGCCAAACATGCGCCAAACTAACTGACTGTTATGAGGAAACAAATATATCTGAGGCAACAGTCGATCTAATAATAACACTGATGATCTTCAAACAAGACTCAACCTCTGACGGAAGCAAGAAACTCTTTCGAAGGTTCGAAATAGAAGAACATTTCAATCTAGCAGACCACTATTATAATATTCATGCAGTCATTGGTTTAAGTTTGACCATAGTCGTGTCACGAAGTGTTTTGGCGATGTATTGAATCTATTGGAGCCTCTGGAGACACCCTACATTTTGTTTTATGAGAGAGAGGACATTGTTAGATCCAGATCTTCAGATGATGTGGTGCTGCAGGTTTTTCCGGGTTTCCCTCAAGCTGAAAATGCAAATGTGCCACTGGAATCAATGAAGTCGCCCCGGAGCGCCAATTAATTTTTATTGTTGTTTTTATTTTTATCGTTGTTTCAATCCATTAAACAAACAAATATGTTACCAAAGCTAATGTTTAGTCCTTCATGCCGATCTACCTATATTTTACGAGATGCGCGTCATCAATTATATTGATTCAGATATATTTATTTTGAAAACGTCAACATATCAATTTGAACTTCATAAACATACTGGAATCAAGAATATCGCTTGTGAAAGACCCAAGAGTTATATATAAAATTTAGACTGAATTGAGAATTGTCTCTCACTAGCAAAATTTACTATACAATGAATTTGCTATCATAATAGCAACATAAACCAAATACAGGCAAATTTATTCATACAGTAGTAGACTTCTCTTTCTATGGATTAGCTCAGTACCCAACCATTTTATGGGCCATTCTCGGTGGATATCCCTTTTCTGTGTCAATCATAATGCTAGTTGATCTTCAATTTCTTTTGTCGCAATAACATGATATGCAGAAAAAAAGTGTTATTGGAGTTGTTCAGCGTTTGATTGTTTGAACACTAAAGTGTTATTTTCAGATATGAAAAGAGGTTTTGATATAGTGTATATCTTAGTTATGGTTGTCTGCAACTGAAGTCCAAAGTTATGTCATCTGCAACTGAAGTCCAAACCACTACAATTTCGAAAGCTCGTTGAATAGCAGATGTTTAATTTTTGGTACAGACATAGACCTTCATGGGCCGCATTTTTCGCAATACGTAGCCCGAGTGACAACCATAGTGAAAAGAGCAAATTGTCGATATTTTGCTTCGCGTTGGAGATGCCGGAAAAAAATTATTTGAAAAAGTTGCTTAGTAATCGATTCTGACCCTAAATACCGAATTTCAACCCAAAATTCCAAATTTTAATGTTTTTATAATTTCCATATGCTAGTCTGATTTTTAATCGATGGTTCCTAATAAGTTGCCACAGAAGTGATAAAATAGTCGAAATCAATCAGATAAATGTATTGAAATGAATAAAATCATTATTTTTATCGAATTTAGTCTCATTTACTAGCCTGTCTCCAATTTTGTTGAGTATGATTGATTGGGAATTTGCCTAGTTTTGGGTGAAAAATCGTTTCAAATCAGTTTCACCTGTTTCAAATTCAGACTAGAGTGATATGGAAACTAATGGACTATTTATAACGTATTCAAAAGGCACTTTATTGTAAGATTTTCACTAAACAATTTTAAAAAAACGCAACACGTGTTTCGCCATACAATGGCTTCTTTGGGCGTGTCTTCACTAATTCTACATATTCAATGCTTAATATAACTTATTCTACAATTTGAATTACTTGCATTTCAAGTACCAGATTTTTACCTACTTTTGTAATGAATCAAATTACCTGAGCTTATGATCATTCAGTAAATTACCTGAATTCCTAAATCTATTAATTTGTAAATAGAAGATTAAGTTTCAAACTTTTCTATTCTAAATGTAACACATCGTACTCATTATTGAACTCATGTTCTTCGACTAAAAGGTGGTTTGCAAATATGAAATTGTACTTTCTATTTACAAAACTACTTCTATGATCTTTAATCCCTTGGCAAAATGTTCTTCCTGTTTGGTCAATATACTATTTATACCCTAAGCGTCAGTTTAAAAATAAATGCGTCCAAAACAGTAACAAAATGTCCATTGATTGTCTTAATTGACGAGAATGAATTGAAATAATAAAGTTATTTGGTGGTGGTAGGTACTCGAAGTAGCAGACAAGTTGCTCAAGAATTCAACAGAAGACATCCGCAACAAAATCGCGTTCGACATGAAACGGCAACCTCTGTGAATAAACTTTCAACTCAAATGAATTTATTTTCGTAGCTTTTCATTCGAAACCATTAACTGATAATCGGACTTGAATATGAAAATGACAAAAAAAATTAATTCGAATTTTGCATTGAAATTCGGTAGGTAGGGTCAAAAAGGATTTCTAAGCAGCTTCTTCGAATAACATCGAGAATTTGCCCTTTTCGCAGTAACAGAGTAGGCTGCGTTTGATGCTGTCACTCGGGCTAAGTGCGGCCCATGGAGGTCTATGCCTGTACCGAAAATCAAATATCTGCTGACTGAAATACAGGGGTGTCTTCATCTTAAGTGTGTCATGGTTCATTTTTTTCAGCACAATATTTCAAAATTATTGACAAACAATTTTTCACCATCAGCTTCACAGTTACACTTTTTTCATGATCTGCCAACTTGATTGATCACCATAACGGAGAGATTTATCTGCAACCGACAAGACACCGAGTGCAAAATATTTTTTGACCTCTCTTTATTGAACCGAGTGGAAAGCTAATAGAATAAATGGCCAATGTCATGGATCTCAGCGTGCTTCTGCTGAAAAATATCGCTACTGCTCGTTTATAGAATATGCGGTGTATACGGACTCGATCATTCGAGGAATTTTAATTATACTATGGATGCGATATTGCAAATGATTGTACAATATCCGAGATAGTGGCGTTCATTATAATAATTTATCGATTGTTTTAATGCTAATGATTCCAGTGCTGATCGTCAGGGTGGAAATGAAACATGGTGATTATTATTCTCGATGTTTTTTTTTTATAATTGAAGTGGAACAAGCGCTATAATCTGGTTTTATGATCCGAGAAAAGTATAGAATAAGAAACGAAGATTTCTACTTTAAGTAAACAACACTTTCACAATTTAATAAGTACAGGTTGGAACCACTGACGTGAAATGAATCTAATGAAAACACCTCTTCCTCGCCAGAATTGAAATGCTGTCTCTTAAACCGCGTTTCGCATATCAAGTTAGCGAATTAATTTTACCCTTCCTGAGCAATCACTGTAACCTCAAGGAAGTACTCTCCTTGAGATAGATATGTGCTGGTCTGTACAGGTCTTCTGCTGGACGTACAGCTTGTCAAATCTAGGAATAGACTTCAAAATCTCGTCCTAGGGTCTCCCTTGAGATGTGCGTGGTAGAAAACCCTTAAAGACGATCGGAGCTCAGTTCTAACGACAAGAATCTTGTAGTGTCCACTTCGGTGAAGTATAGTACGCGACAAGTTTGTGCTCTAGGAAACTAGTAATCGAATCGAAATTGAAACGAAAAGTTTTGTTTGTTTGAAGGTGATTGACAATGTTTCATGATGAATTTCACTAGTTCGGACTTCCATTGTCTACTATGCTTAATATAATTGTTATTTTCAGCTATTCATTTTTAATTATTCTTTTTTACTTGTTTCAGGGATTTCAAATCATTTTATATAGTAGACAATGGAAGTCCGAACTAGTGAAAAGTTTTGTGTGGTCAAGCGAGAGAAGTGATGCTAATGTACCTCTCTTTTTCATGCATCGAGAAGGTGATAACGGCAAAAGCATGGACCTGAAAAAAGTTCAAGAGTGTTGTGCAAAATACATAGAAACGCATTAAAATCAGATTTTAATGATTTCATCAGGAGCCCTCTACGTCGATATATATTCAATTATTACATTACTGAGAAAAAAAATCTCACCTTATGCCGCATACATAAAAAATTCGTTGACGGAAATGGTTACAAGGAATCTTTTTCTGAGGAAAATAATGAATGAAATAGGGTTCAGATGGAGGAAAAGGAAAAAAAATAGAAAACTGCTCATGGAAAAACTGTAAAGAAGGTCGACCAATAATTTGTATGGATGTAACATATATCCATGCTTCACATACAAATTCAAATCCAACACATAATCGAGCAACTATCATAGTGAAATGAATAATGACAATTAGAAAAAGTGGTTGAAAAAATGTTAATTCCCAATCTTTCAGAAAAAAGCATTTTGGTTATGGGCAATGCCCCGTACAACGATTTTCAGTATGACCAAACATGTCCTCGGGGAAAGATGAGAGAATAGTTAAGACAACGAAACATTCATTTCAAGAATGATATGCCAAAAATTGATCTTTATTCAATTATTAAAATCTATAAAACACGTTTGAAGTTGTATAAAATTGAAAGGATTATGGGAAATCATGAACAAACTAATTAGATTGCCTGCCTCATTATCATCCAGATTTGACCCAATAGAATTAGTAAGAGCATCACTGACACATGGCTGATGAAAATGTGAACTTCAAATTCGAATCCGTTCAAAGTTTATGTGACGAATTCTCCACTTTTTTTTTAGAACAGTGGAAAAAAGGTTGCTCTTGATTTCGCTATAGACAAAATTATTAAAACGTTCAAGGTGATTGTGACAACGATAGTACCAGTGAGGATAGTGATAACTCTAGAAGCGATTCCGAACTGTCTGGAGTTGAACCTTTAAAATTTATTGTACATACACTTTAACAAGGTCTACAAAAAAGTCCCCTTTTTATCTCTTAAGAATAACTCACAATAACCATTTTTTATCAATGGCTTATTTACGAAGCGATTTTAAGCAATACAGCATTAATGCTTATCCAATTAAGTGCATTTAATATAGATCAATATGGCCCTTTACAGCGTGTAATTCAAATGAATATTTTCGAAGATATTATAGATTTAAAATGCGGTCGCGGCGGTACCGGCCGAAGGGCCGGCGGCGCGTGCCTATAAATAGCACGTCGAAGGTCGCTTCGTCTTCATGATCAGCAGCGATGGCACACGTTTATATGTATTATTAGTATCAGCATTGCACCCGTGTGGAGCCGGGACGGGTCGCTATTTTTCCATAATCTGATTCAAATTATTACTGCTTCATTCTGTTTTGAAAGCTGTAGTAGGCCAACAGTTTTTACGGTATAATGTTTTAGTTTTCATTTTCATCTTGGAACTAGTCAATATTTTTTGGGAAAATTTTTGGCTTTCTACCACTCCATCTTTATACAAAAAAATGTGGGGATCTTCCAAAGAAAGGAAGAAAGTAATCAGTTTGAAAATAAGTAACTCTATAAATGGATGTGTAGATCATGCAAAGAAGTAACTTTCAGACACAAACTGGAAGAAAGCCCTCCTGAAACAGCTACTTTCATATAAACATTGAATTACACGAAAGAAAAAAGAATTCTTTCGTGTTTCCCAGAAAGATCATAAATCAATGTTGATGCCCATTATGGATTTCACAACGTAATGTTGGTGAATGAATAACTTTTTTTCAGCTGTTGAACTCAAAATATTTCATAAAATGAACAGATATCCGCCCTTATCTCCGTTGCCCGATATTGCTGGAGTCAACATTATTTTTATCAATTGAATTCGCTATATAAATAAGTGGCGACGATATTATTTTTTGACCCAACACAGTTCACCATTGTTATTATGCAGATAATCATTTTTCATCTTGTGTGTTGACGTGTACATCACATATGAAATACAAACAGAGGAGCATAAAAACAAACATGACACTACATGACCCTAAACAATATTATCGTGTTAGTATTCTTATATCATTTGTTGCAAATTAAATTAATTATCACTGTTGTTTCCATTCGTGATGAGGATGAACCGGAATATAAATATATTATTATTTGAATGATCATACAACCAACTTGATTAATATATGAGTATATGAGATTTCTATGTTTATGGTTTTTTAAATTGTATTGTAGCTATGCGTTTCTTTATAAACATATTATCATGTACACAATGTACCGTAAATATACACTTTCAAAATTGGTAAAAACACCTTCAAAATGTATAGCTGCAAAAATAGTAATTCACTAAATATTGTGCATATCATATATAATTTTTTGCAAGTTGAATAAATTATCGCTGTTGTTTCTACTCGTGATAAGGATGAACCGGAATATGTGCTATTATTTGAGTGGCACCTAGGATGCGTTTCGTCTACTACTGCGGCAGTCTTTATAAATATAGCTTAGTTTATTCCAAATATACACTTGATTATTTAATTTCGAGTGTTGTAATTTTTGAATGAATAATGAAAAGTAAATCATATTTTCATCTAGAATGTTACCAACAAATCTTGCACTCGGAGAATATTAATATTTTCATTTTGAAATTTCATTTCATCTCCCAAATCAGTTGACAGACTTTTTTGAAATGAAAATGTATAAAGATCCTCAAGAATTTTGTGATATTTTATGACATTGAAGCCATAAAGATATTTGCTTGTCTTCTGAAGTATTCAATTCTGATTTCTTATACGCTATTTGTACAAGACATTTGTAATTTACCCAAAAAAATTACTGTAGCGGAAGAAGTGAAATATACAATGAACAAAACAGGTCCAAGAATGGGTCCTTGTGGTACCACAGATATATATTTCTAAAAATTACCATGTCGCCCACATCGATTTGTTGCTCTTAGGTACTTGGTAGTTGTGAAAACAATTATAAAGTAAACTCCGGATACCTATATTATGCATTATTTTCAAGAGATTTTATGGCCCACCGTATCAATTAAGGAAATATAACAATTGACCACTGAGTCATTTGCATTGAACTCCGATTCATGCTTTGTTTGTCATCTTTAACCTTATCTAATGTTTATTTTCAGAGCCGCCAGAATTTATCAACATCTGGCGTCGAGGTCGGCCACCCGGAAAAATTACCAAAGACACGTCCCTCTAACCCGAGACACAGGCCGCCCGATCAGGGGGTCATGACCCAGAGTTGCCCCACACCACCCCAAGCGAGAAAAAAGTTTTTCCTCAGCCCTAAAGTCCTGAGGAGTCCGCTCTCGAACAGAAACAACAGGCCCCAAGACTCGGCGTTGTCAGGTAGGTTACCAACCAAAACACGGTTTTTTGGTTACGGAATTTGTTTTTTGAAATGGATTTTTTGTAGATTAGAAAATTATAGGAAGTTGGTATTTCATCATGAATCATACAGTGTTTGCCAAAAGTTTCGGAATAATTAATAGATACCTTCGCTATCTACAGAGTGATCTTTTGAAATTTGGTATTTACTCATCATAATGCGGAATTTTTGGATACCCTGTGTATTTATTATTTTTGAATACACGATTAAAACGTAAATTTAAAAATCCACACTCATAAATGCAAAAGTCACTCACTAACACTCATTCATCTCTGTTTCTCCGACTAGTAAGTCCTAGGAAGCTGAAATCTAATATATAAAAATGGATGTTTGTTGATTGGTTTGTTGGTTGGTTGGTAAGCGATAAACTTCTACATTGCTCAACCGATCGTGATGAAACTTGACATATATAAGAGAAGGGTTTTATGCTATCAACTTTTCTGTAACTCGCCACTAAATGGCGCTGTAGAACAATTTTTTTAAAGCACTGTTCTATAACGCTGCGCACGCCTAAATTCGTTGATTCTGATTCTGTCAAAACATTAGAACAGCAGCGATACAGCAATATAGTACAATATAATAAAAATGGATGTTTGTTGGTTGGTTGGTTGGTTGGTAAGTAACAAACGTCTACATCGCTCAACCGATCGTGATGAAACTTGACATGTATAAGTAATTTTTCATAAAGGTTTTTAGGCTATCAATTTTTCTGTAACTCGCCACTAGATGGCGCTGTAGAACAATTTTCTGAAAGCACTGTTTTATAACGCTACGCACGCCTAAGTTAGTTGATTCTGATTCTGTCAAAACATTGGAACAGCAGCGATACAGCAACATAGTACTAATTAGTACTACAACTACCAAATTCTACACGGGCAAAGCCGCGGGCAACAACTTGTTTGTTATATAGGTGCTTCTTAGGACTTAGATGCGCACTAAGAAATTATTTTCAAATATTTTATCTGGGACTTCCCCCGTAGGGATAAAAGGGGCGCGTTTACATATGAAAATTACCTTTTCATTACTGTTTCTCCGTATCGCAATACCGAATAAATTATGAATGGACTGACCCGTATTTGATGAAAAATTAATTCATGATAATAATTAAACAAACCGAAAACCATGTGTGACGAAAAACAAGAACAAAGTATTAATCTCAAATTTCTCGTTAAACTGAAAAAAACTCCGACTGAGAATATGAATTGTTGCAAGAGGTCAACGGCTAATTATCTATCTCGTGCGCGTGTTTTTGAGTGGTGTCCAAATCAAAATTCAAGGCAATGTTGATCGTTTTTTTTTCGACAATAACGGTATCGTAATGACTAAATGAGTTCCAGAAGGTCAGACTCTCAACCAGACTTACCATTTGTCAGTTTTGGCAACACTGCGAGAACCAGTTCGTAAGAAACTGCCCCAGTTGTGGAAGATCACAACTCGTGGACTTTGCACCAGGACAACGCACATGCCCATAACGCGCTAGGTTAGGTTAGTTCCATACTGAGTGGGTCTATTCAACCCTCCTCCGCAACCAGCAAGGGTTTATTGTGGCTCACACCTATTCATACTCGCCCAAATAAACCCAGCTTCTTAACGAAGCCGATTAGTTTGTATGGTGAGTGGTCTTTCAGGTCAGATGGTAAGAGTACGACCCTGCCGAACTCTGAAGACCTGATTCGGTCTCCAGCGGGGCAGGCACAAAGTATATGCTCTGTTGATGAGGTAGTCGGATAGTCAAGTTGCAAGATTCCCACCTTGATACCCACGACAACCTTCCCATATGAGGGTTTTTGCATGTCAGCTACACCTGACGATGCCTTAGATTCAGCCGTGCAGGGCTTTTTTACCTCTGGTTTTGGTGAATGGTCACTTGAGCGCCAACGTTTGCTAACCTGCGCATAGGAGGTTTGATCCCCCCACCTGGGACAAATTCTGCGTACGCCGCTCAAGAATTTGGTGGAAGGCGGTTTAACGTACTTCGCTCTTGAGGATGCGACTCAGTCGTTTCCTGGCTGCACCACCAAACCTTTTTTTATGGTTCAGTTGTTGGATTAGGAGTTGGGGAGTTGAGAAGCTCTCGCTCCTGAACTCGACATCTCTGTAGACTCGCTCCTGAACTAAATTTACAGAGAGTTTAGTTTGAGTCGTTAACTCGACATCCATCTCATCTGTAGACTCGCTCCTGAATTGAATTTACAGGGAGGTTAGTTGGAGTCTCAAACCCAACATTCATCTCCTCTGTAGACTTGTTCCTGAATTAAATTTACATGGAGGTCAGTTGGAGTCGTAAACTCAACATCCATATCCTCTGTAGACCCGCTCCTGAACTAAATTAACAGGGAGGTTAGTTGGAGTCGTAAACTAGACATCCATCTCCTCTATAGATTCAGCCTCAGAAATAATTTTCAAGTTTACTCTGTCCATAAAAGTCCCACGAGTAGCTTGGGAAAGAAGGTCAATCACGGCAGAGCCCCGCATTACTGTGACAAGGCGATGCTACGACGAGAGGGAGCCCGGTATCTCGAAGATTCCGTAGATTCAGTAGTGACAGCTGATAGGCTCAGTGTCATTCATCCTCTCGGCACGGATACACACACCTTAGAATTGAGCCATCGTTGGGATGCCATTCAGTTAAGGAATAACGGAACCACAAGTGATTCTGTCATTCCCGTATCCAGCGGGATGTGGGGGTTGAGCAAATGCCAATGCACGCACCAAAAACAGTATGCACAGTGATTCAGGCAGTGAAAGATGAACAAGGCAGCCAAACCGCCAATGCGCTATCTGTGAAGCGGTATTTAGCCGATAAACGCACTCCAGTGCTCGAAAACGCGCCGTACTCACCAGATTTGGCACCGTGCGACTTTTTTTTGTTTCCGAAGATAAACTCTGTTTTGAAATGAATCCGATCTGAGTCGATGGAAGTGGTAAAGCAAAAAACGACAAAGCTCCTAAAGGCCCTCCCCAGAGAAGACTCCAAGCACTGCTTCGGTCAATGAAAAAACTTATGGAAAGGTGTGTAACGAGGGGAGAGGATTATATTGAAGGGGAGCATTTGAATGTAGAATAATTTTCATAATAAAACACTTTTTTCGTAACCAGTCTCGTTATTTAATAGCGGAACCTCGTATTGGTAGTAACGCTTCATTTCTACTGATGAAGTTACGATGTTAGCGAAACGTGTCTAAATTACGAAGAAATTTTTGAAAATTGTTAGAATATTATCATGGATAATTTCTGATTCAAGTAATCCACGCATACCGTTCTTTTTCTGGAATATTTTCAATGATTAGTATTTATATATTGTCAGTAAAAAACCAAAAAAAGTAATACTTTG
>NW_019291713.1:76759-109619 GCF_000500325.1 Leptinotarsa decemlineata | reverse complement strand
ATGTTTCGTTGAAAAAGTCAACAACGCAGTAGTATGGTTTTTTACTGGGTAAACATGCTTTTTTAAAAGCAAGATTGTTAAGCTTTTAATTTTCCTTATTTCCAGTGGTTGCATTATGTTGATGACACGTTCGTGGTATGGCAAGATGGTGAAGAGACTCTTAACAATTTTCTATTATATCTAAACTCTCTCGACCCAAAAATCCAAATCACAATGGAACGAGAAACCCATGGGGCTCTAGCCTTCTTGGGTTTGGAATTTTCCAAAAATTGATTGTTCAAATATTTGATGTCAACATTCATTAATTGAAAAAATGAGAAGTGTAAGAAAGATTTACCCACTTTTAGGCGACACAATATGAACTTGGAGACCAGCATCTAGAGATAAGTGATAATGCCAGTTCAAAATAAGGTCATCTGGGCACAACAAAAGTACCAGGAATTTTTCCTTTGCTTGTTTGAACATGCCATTCAGGAATGCAGAAACTTGAAGTTGCATATTGAATCCGTCTTCTTCATTTAAAATTGCACCCTTGAACTGAAAATAGAAAAACTTGAGTCAATGAATGGTAGCAGTAGATCTTTCTATATTAGAATATCTTAACGATTTCGTTAATATTATAAAATGGTGAGCTCCATCGACGGTGCCCTCATCTTTTCGTAGTGGTCGGGCTTGGGATCCTTAACGATCATGAGAGCCATGTCGACGAAGAAAGGTAGCACATCCTGCGGCACCAGGGGTTAGAATAGACCACCCTGCAGGTGGTCGCCTGCAGTGGCTTCATGAATGTGGACAACCATTTTCCTCATACTCATAGAAACTAAATGGACCACAACCGTAAAGGAATGGAGGACGACTTTTCGAGCGACCCCTCGGATGGTGTCCTGGCATTTCAACAAGTAAACATTTTCCATGCCGTGAACGGTTTTTTTACCACTTTTATTTGTAACTAACGTTACTGCAGTTTCTCCCTTATAGGACGAAACATGCTATGAAAATGATATATTCATTTCTTGAACAATATTTGGTCTCGAATTCGTAATTGTAACGGTCAGTTTTCTTATCTCCTGAAGTCTTCGACTTAGTTGGTGAAACGCACGTCGAGAAGAGTATTGAAGTTCTGATGATTGGGAAAAAAAATATGGTTTTCCGTTAACCAGCTGTCGCAGCCCTACGAACGGCAACCCTCAGAAGGCGAAACTTGTGCGAGCTAAGGATTAACGAGGTCTTACCTTCTTACCTTTTGAGGTATGATTCCTAACACGTTAATTGTTTTTTGGAATTATTCTTTGCCAGAGGGTCCAGTTTTACATTTTATTTTGTCAAATATATTTGCATGTCAGATTATATTTTACTGAATAAAAATAATTTCTGGTTGAGCATATTTCAGAAAAATATTACATCAATAGAATTGCTGACTTTTGCCACCTCAACAAATGACCTTAATTTCAACTCTTTGGGAAATCAATCGTTTTTCAAAAAAGCATGTTCATGATATAGCTATAAAAATTACTTCAAATGGTGAGTATTTAAATTTAGAAAGAATCTGATCTCTGTTAGAGTTAGCAGTTAGTATCATTTCTTGATGACGCCAAATTGGTGTGTCGAACACGCATTTCAAAAAAGTATGTTATAATTCAGATTTGTGTAACATAAGTGCTTTTGTTTGATTCATTCTACACAAGAGATACGTAATATAAAAGTAGGGCAACTCTCACCTGTCTGTCGAAATTTCTATATAAATAGTCCAGTACTAAAAAGTCCTGTGTTCTCAATTTTTCAGTAAGTTGTTTAGGAAAAATGCAGACTTTTTCACTGTGTATGGCACAGAATTCAGTAGGCTGAAAATCAATAAATCTCAATTAAAAACAAAACAATGGCTATTTCAGTAAGTTTTGATCTCATTGAAAAGTGAATTCAAACTATCACCATCATTTTTCAATAATCATTCTGAAAATTGTCATATTTTTCATTTCTGATTTCAAGCAGATGTTGAGATAAATGTAGTAAAGTGAATGGTATTACTATCAAAATAAACTTGTTAATGCTTTACAGGAGCTTGACTTATCTTTCATTCCAATTATAATAAATCAAATAACTAGGTTAAAAATTAACTTTTGAGTAGGTATGTAAGTACCTAAAATGTGCCGTCTGAGAGTCAATTATCATTGGAAAGGATTTGATGTTCAAGGTTCATATCAAGAGTATATAGGTATTATGTAATAAGACATTATACCTTGTTGTTAAGGTGCATCATTATTATAATTGTAATGTGGAAATATAGTAAATGAAATAAAAGCTTATTAGTTGGAAGATATAGGTTGAAACTGAGTTGTAAACTCACTCAGAAGATGACACAGTGAGTCGAAACACCTGTTAGCATTAAATGCTAGTATTGTGTAAATTGTGAAGTATTATTTTTACCCTACCAATTCAATTGAAATGAATTTACACATATTAGAAGACGAAGTTAGAACAACAGAGCATATATGAAAGATGTTAATAAAATAATCGACAGAATTACCTGCATTAACGCTATATATCATTTCATGATTATATGTTAAGTTTTTGTTATATTTTATCCCTACACATATGTGCACTGTTTCTCAATATTTTTGAATATTATACCTACCTGACATATTCAACATTAAATTATGTTATTTTTGATGAATTCTGAATGATAACGGATAACTTAAAGCTAACCCTTGAGAATAAATTTCATGAGTTAATCATTTTAATAGATTATTTAGTCATTTGATTGGTCACCTTCATATTTTAACCTAAATAATGGCATTTTTATTTGTAATATGTTTCCAATCTTCATGAGAGTAAGGTAATTCGTGAGATTTTTGTCAACAGGACAATGAGGACTTATTGTAGTTAAATTAAAAAGAGGTATAATGGTATAATTTTAGGATTGATACATTTTTTTTGGAAAAATTTTGGAGAACAAATTGAATAGAAAAAAGTGTTTTTTGTATAATTCAATGTTCATATAAAAGTGGTTGTTTGGAAAATATTTTTTTCTTTTGTGTTATTCAATGTTTATATGAAAGTAGTTGTTCCGAAAGGACTTTTTCTTTCAGTTTGTGTTTGAAAGTTACTTCTTTGCATGATCTTCACATCTTTTTATAGAGTTATTTCGAAATCAATTGATTTCTTCCCCTTTTTGGAAGATTCCCACATTTTTTGTATAAAGATGAAAAAGAAGAAAGACAAATTCTTTCTTTTCCAAGGAATGTTAAAAACTCTAATATTCAGTTTTCAAACTTTCTTCTTCATAAATTGAAGTTAATTCCCAGTATTTTGTTTGCAGTTGTGAAGATTGAGATTCCAAAGTTTGCTTTATCTTTATTTTCTGATATTGATGTAGATATAGGCTGCATATGCTACTAAACATGTGTGAACTTCTAAATAAAAATAATACACTGAACTTTTATTGTAACACCTTTATATTTCAATAATATTTCAAACAGCAACTTACTAACGCACTACACTTAACGAACTGTACTCTATCCAGGAACTAACATTAATGAAAGAATAATCATTCCTATTTCTCCATTGTTACCACTAATAACTTACATAATTCATGAATACTCAATCTATCAAAAGAAACAATGTGTCATCGAATTTCTCTTCACAGCCATATGCTTCCATCAACAATAATGCTAGTTCACACATGTAAATGTACTTTATTCCTGATTAACATGCATTTTGAAGTGAAAAATGGAATAAGTAGAACATTCACTATTCTACTTTGAGCAACAAACAGATTCTGCTGAAATGCTGGGTAAGCCAATAAATAACATGGTTAGGAACATATTTTAATAGTGCCTTGACCATAGTTTTCACAATTATTCACGTTCATAAAAGGCTTCCTATCTGTTGAATTATTTGAAATCAATTAACAAATCAAAAAGTGATGTTATCAGGAAATCCAGGTTAAAGTTTTATACCGGAATTTTGTCTCTTTTAAACAGGATTTCCTGAAAACATCTCTTTTTGAGTGGTGTCTTTTTCATTCTGGATGTGCAATATCCATAAGCTTCAGAAAGTATTACTTAGAATCATTTTTGTTGAGACTAGTTTTTTTTTTTAAGTACACTACAGCAAAATCTTGAAAGCACTCTTAGAGCGGTGCCTGTGCTAAAGTAGCAATTCACATTTGGAGAAACGTTCTCATGAAGTTTATTCTACATAAACTCAGTTCTCCAGATGAGAGAGTTCTCAAATAGTGTAGTTCGAGGTGTACAGAGTCGAACCTCAAAACAGTCTTTTCCAATTTGGAAAATATCAAATTTGAAAGAAATGACTTATTAGTTGATACACAGAAATAACAACAACTTTATAAATATTACTGGAGGAAGATCAGTTTTAATCTTCCTCTTTGAAGATGATCACTTGGTGATCGAAACACGTGTCGAGGTGTTAAAAATAACGATTTGGTGTTGGGAAAAAACTCCAGTAATATTCATTACTACACCAAAGTTTCCAAACAGTGCATCATAAGAACACCTTTATAAAGAAAGTTTTTGGCTTTCTACTACTCCATCTTGATACAAAAAAAAGATGGAGTAGTAGAAAGCCAAAAACTTTCTTTCCCAAAAATTAATCACTCCTAAAAAATATAACCCCTTCAACCTTTATAAAATAATCAACAACTTGGACTTTTCTAAATTTGCCAACAAAGAGTTACAATAAATTCTTCATTGATTTGGTGTTGACTTCCCCATTTGAAAGCAGAAACTTGTCTGGGTAGATCTGGTTGTATATCCTTTATTTACTTGTATTTATATTTCTTTATAGAGGGCCAAACCTCAAATTACATACGAGGGTGGATGTAATCTGTGGCCAGAAATCTATTGACTAAAAAAATAATCACCTTCACAAAATTGAACATATTTTCCTTAGAACAGGTTTAGAGATATATCATTAAAATTTGATAATGCATAAAATGTCACCACCAAAACGTATAGAATTGTTATATATAAAATTACCACGAAAACAGAAAAACTGTTACTATTTTCATCAATACTTTCAACATAAAAAACAGTTTCTAGCATCTCAAAATTTTAACGTAGTTATGATTTTTGTTTATTATTGTAGTATATGACATATGTCGATATGTCGATAATGTGAGAGTGTAGATATTTGTCTTCTTCTTTATTCGGGAGATCACGAAGTGAACGACATTTAGGTAAAATGTAATCATTTGAATGTCAGGGAAAATGTATGGAACTGTAATCATATAACTCTAACATTAGCATTATCTGAATACAATACGGTAGTTGTGACAACTGCCTATTCTAATATTGTTTTACTGAAATGTAAATAACAATGAAAAGTGAATCCAAAAGGTTATTTCAGTGAGCCACTGTGATAATTATCTATCAGAATGCGTCCATGCACAGCTTTCTAAGCTTTTCTAAAGAAACTGGTGAAGAAATAGAATAGTGTACTTAGAATCAGTAAATCACTACAAATCAATGTGTTTATACTTCGACAGACATGATTTTACCTCAATTACATAAAATATTGCGAATGTATGTGTATATGGATTCCCGCAACGGTTAATCTAGTTCCTCATAATTAAATATTAAAAGCCCTCCATAATGATAGATATTAGAAACCAAATTGACTTGCTTTACAACTGCAAACACAACGAATAATTCACTTCATTCATTGAAATACCAGATTTAAGGGATGTCAAAGGCAAATCCTTCATCTCACACAAATATCACATGGTTCAATTCAGAAACTTATTTGCCTTCGACTATCGATCTGCTATATTCTTTTTAAAATTATCCACGGTAAGGATACTTTCACTAAGGGGATTATGAAAGGCTTTTTGATAAGATAACAACCGCTACCGCTACCTTGTGGAATTGGCCTCTTGGATATATTAAAACATCGCGACTTGTATCTAATGGTGGTTCTACATTTTTCACAAATTTGTATTCGGAAAACAAAGTTTGTATATCGTTCGGTAATAAAATTACGAATCGGGCGTGGGATCATGAATCCAGCCCTAAGATTTAAAACATTCTTGTGTGGAGACGAAAAAGTTGACCACCTACCCAATATATAATCAAAGTACAATAAAAACTTCAGAAGTGGCTGATGATCCAGTCATCAAATCCCAGAAAATTAAAAGTTTGTGCAATGACACTTTCAATTTTTTTTTCTACTTTAAAGGTACACCTGCAATCTGCAAAAAGGGTATCACCACCGTGTTTTTTTACTGTATTCGAAGGGTCCATTGTCACAAATAAGGGGTGCAAAGAAAACAGAGAATTGCCAAAGCAACTATATATATTTTTTATGTTGGCATTTCTGTAAAATTTAAAATTGATTAATTTGACACACATTTCACCAGAATTCATGAAGTTGACGAAAATAACCCGTTATTTGAAAGTTATTTGAAAGTTATTTGAGTAAAATCATGTCTGTTGAAGTGCCAACACATATATTTGTTGATTAATTTAACGATTCAGAATATAATTTTCAATGTCTTTGCTTATTTCGGAAGTTAGAGACCTATATGCATGACCGTATTATCTGATACTTAATTATAAACTGGCTCACTTTATGATTTAAAAAAAAATCTAATCACTATGAAGGGTTCATCTTCATGGCTCCACTCAAGAGTATAGCCTTGAAGATGATAGTACAGCCTGATATAGAAAGCGCTCGCATATAATAAGTAAAAGTTTTTAAAGCTTCAAATCTCCGGACGCGAAATTAACACTGAAACCTTCTTCTAAAATTAGTGGCAACGTATGATAGTCCTCTCCTAATTCTTCAGAGCCTACTTGATCGTGAATGTGTGCACGCACCTCTCTCTCTCTCTCTTTCCCCTACAGTAATATAAGAAACTTAACTAGCAGAATTTTGCTTCAATATAGTTAAAATTAAAGATTCGGCTAATTACAATTACAATGAACAAAGATTACAGAATTCAATATATCTATCAGAAACTAATGAAGAGGAGGTTCACAAAGTTATTATGAAATTAAAACAGAAGAAATCTCCAGGTCATGATGGAATTTGCTCAGAAACGCTCAAATTGATTGTCAATGAAATTAAAACGCCAATAACTCACCTAATCAACAAATGTTTACAGGAAGGCTGCTTTCCCAAAATATTCAAAGTTGGAATAATGAAACCACTTTTTAAAAGTGGAGACAAAACAATAGTGAGCAACTATAGACCTGTATCACTGATCTCAAACATAGCCAAAGTAATAGAGAAAATTCTAAAAATAAGATTAGTGAATTTTACTAGGAAATTCAAATTGATATCTGATCAGCAATACGGATTCCGGGAGGAAAGATCAAAGGAAGATGCAATACAAAATCTGACTACTTGTATTTACGAAGCTCTTGACAAAAAAATCCAGCAAGGTGCATCTTCGTTGATTTATCCAAAGCTTTTGATACCGTCAGTCATACAAAACTCCTGAGAAAATTAGAGAACTGCGGAATACGTGGGAAAGCTTACGATATTTTTGAAAACTATCTATGTGACCTAGAACAGAGAGTTAGTATCGATGGATTTATGAGTTATCCCAAAATTGGTACTTATGGTGTTCCGCAAGGAATGGTTCTAGGACCAATCCTGTTTACAATATATTTGAATGAACTATTGCAGATACCAATAAAAGGTAAAATTTTGAGCTTTGCTGACGATACGGCTGTCTTGTATACCGACTCTTCATGGAACCAATTGAAAATGTCTGCAGAAAAAGATTTCATTGAGATCGAAAAATGGTTCTGTCACGATAAACTTACGATCAATTTCGAAAAAACCAAATATTTTCCTTTGACATCATACTGCAGTACATTACCTAATATGGGACCCCTAAATATAGGAACAATAATCACATACCTGAAGGCGAGTCAATAAAATATCTATATAGGTATCCATTTAGATAGACATTTTCGATGGCACCTACATATGAAAGAAATAATCGGAAAGTAAAGAGGTACTTTCTAAATTCAAAAACCTAAAAAACTTTCTTGACATTCAACATTTGAAAACGTTGTACTTCGCACTTGTCCAATCCCAACTATCCTATGGTATAATAGGTTGGGGAGGAGTGAATGATTGTTATACTAGGAATCTAAATGTTATACAAAAATGGATACTGAAGATTATATTTAATAGGAAAAAAACTCATCCAACTGCTGCCTTATTTAAAGAAGTGAATGTATATGATATTCGACAACTTTTTTGTTTGAGCATACTCAGAAATGTAAAAAAAGTAAACATAATCCACTCCTACAATACTAGGAAAAAGGCAAACTCTTTAAATGCACCACGATGTGACAAAACCAAAGACAAAGAAATGCAACATATCTCGGACCACCAAAATTACTAGAAAAAATAAAAAATATCAACAGTTCTCACATGTTTAAGAGAGAAGTGAAGAAATTCATTCCGAATACCGAAAGAACTTTCTTTTCTGATTTTGTTAATCAAACTATTTCAAACAGCAATTTAACTTAAGCATTTGTTGAGCAGACGAAAATAACTATGTATTCTGTCTGAAACTACTGTCTGTTAATAGGGTTATTGATTAATTCATCATTCATTATCTTTCAATGTTACATAAAGTATTTATACAGTTAATTACAATGTATCCTTATCACGAACAAGCTATAGATTTCTATGGCTTCTGTGATTATCTTGTTTATTTTCGATAGTACTCTATGTAATGTATATCAGTGTATGCGATAAAAAACATATTATTATTATATTATTATTATTATTATAATATATAGGCAGTGTGACCACCTGCTGGCAAATCTGGCATCTATTTGTGCAATGTTCTTCAAGAAGAACACTGGCTGGGTTTGACAGGCAAATCAGTTTTTTTCATTCGTTAGAGACTCTCTGACACGATTTTATACGTTTAATATTTAATTGATGTAGAGATCAAAACCAATGTTCTGTTAGGCAGTTTCAAAATAATGATTCTTCAGCATTGCAAAAACTTAATAATTATCAATCGAAAAAATCAAACCGTGATTCAATTGTCATTGATCAATTACCCGATATTTCTTTAAAATTCGTTAAAACAATTNAGAAAAAAATTCTTTCGAAACAAATACTTCTATATGAACACTGAATTATACAGAAGATACTTTTCTTTACTCAGTTTGTATTTCAAACATTCGTTGTGAAATAAGATCAGATATCATTCACATGAGTTCTACTTTAAATGAATGGTAACAAATTGTACTCACATGGAACACTGTCATCCTCACTGGTATACATCAATTTGTCAATTTGTTGCCATTCATTTAAAGTAGAACTCATGTGAATGATATTTGATCTTATTCCACAACGAATGTTTGAAATACAAACTGAGTAAAGAAAAATATCTTCTGTATAATTCAGTGTTGATATGGAAGAAAGAATTTTTTCTTTCATGTAATTCAATGTTTATATGAAAGTAGCTGTTTCAGGAGGACTTTCTTTCAGTTTGTGTCTGAAAGTTACTTCTCTGCATGATCTACACATCCATGTATAAGATATTTATTGACCTTCAAAAATTACAAAAATGTTTATGAGATAAATTCACAACATAATTGTGTAGATACGTCAAGACTGAGGTGTAGATATAAAAATGTATATGAAATTTGTAAAGTTATGTAAATAAAATTTGTAAAGCTGTAAAAATGAGATAATCCTAGAAACTAGGCTTTATGTAAGGTAGAACGTTAAATGGACAGTACTAAATATTAAGTCCATATATGGGAAAAACATCTTCAATATTATAAAGTGGATTGTTTTAAGTAGTGTTGTGAATGTCGTTCAATCTACTGGTATAAGGTTATATAGTTTAATTGGTAGATAGTCAGTCTGCTTCATTGTTTTAGTGTAGTTCACTCGAGGTAATCTATACAATTCTTTATTGCTAGTATTGTACTTATGAATTTCACTCCCCGTAGTGTTTGCATTTTTGTTTTGATGTATAATCGATGTTGCCAAATGGTGAAATAGAAACGAATCCCTTTAAATGTTAATGCATTATTTCATTCCTCTTTTTTAAGTATTTAAATATTTTTTTCAAAGAAAAAGGTTGAAATAATGAGTTTAAAATGCGTTGTTTTAAAACTCTTATATGAAAACTACTTGATTTTCGTCAGGAGGAAATTCCCTATTATACACTGTCAGCGCGCTGACAAATCCACTCATGGTAGAAAATTATGAAGGCGCAGTAGTCCTACAAACATTAAAAGTCCCGACGCGACGAGTGTGACACTTGACACTCTTGACAGCTTGATAATACTGGTTCAGCAATACTGTGGTGAAAGTTTGTTCCTGAACACATAGATTTGATAATAATAAAATCATACATTTAACTGAAATCTTCAATATATTTGCACGTTGATCCGAAAGTAAATTCTAATCCTTATTCATTTTGTATTTATTTGCTAGAATGGAGAAGAGAAATTCAAAATTAGATAAGATCTGGAGACAATATGATTCTTTAATACAGGAAAAAAAAACTCTTGAAGACAATTTGATTCTTGTTTTCAATCAGGTGTGTAAAATGATTATTCTTGGTAATAAATTAATTCCAATAGAAACTTTTCATTTTTTATAGATACATGTTTTTGTTGATCATGCCAGGAAAACTGGAAATCCCAAAGATCTTAATGAAATATTGACACTTGAGTTAAAAATTTTAAAAAAATTGACTGAATTCAGTATGGATTTAGAGAGAATTCTTGAGGACAAATCTGTTAGTATATCAGAAATTTTAGATAACTTTCACTGCATAAAAAATCCAATTGGGAACAAGACTGAACCATTTAATGAAAAATTTGAATTATCTGAGGTTAAATGTGAAATTGAAATGCCTGCTCAACATTCTGAACATCGCTTAGTAGATTCACCTGTTGAATGTACAACAGATATTGATGAATCATCTGCAACGATAATTCCATTTCAATTTTTTGAGTTGGGATGTGAAAATGAAAAGCATCAAAATGATATCCAGAACATGAAAAATTGCCTTGACAATGTTAATGCAGGATTGGGACTAAACCAGCAGAGTTTCTCACATGTGGGAGATTTTTATGAAAATTCATCAATCGGTCTTAATAAAACAAATCAGAGTGACCTATCCCAAAGGGTTGTTCCAGAAGAAGCTTCATGCAACACCTCAAAAGGAGCCATTTCAGTAGGGTTTGAAATACCAGAGAGGGATACTCTCATATCTGACATATTACAATCAGATCCTGACAATATAAGTTGTCCTGAATCTAAAAATTCACGTTTCAACACAATCACCCAAACAGATGAAGAAATACAAGATTCAGCTGGTGGAAATTCCATTTTCTGCAATGATAGTAGTGTCAGTGTTGAAACAAAAGTATCAAATATAACCGACACTGATTGTATATCAAGTATGAGAAGCCAATGTAAAACTCAAACAAACTCTGATTATAAGTATTCTGGGAACAGTAGAGATCAAAACCAATGTTCTGTTAGGCAGTTTCAAAATAATGAATCTACAGCATTGCAAAAACTGAATAATTATCAATCGAAAAAATCAAACCGTGATTCAATGGACATTGATCAATTACCCGATATTTCTTTAAAACTCGTTAAAACAAATCGATCCATTAGTTCTAAATGTGTGACCTCTGAAAATAATACACATCTGAAGAGACAGAAAAAGAAAGAGAATTTAGAAAGTGATGTGTGCAAAAGCAGTAAGCAGTGGCCTGGAAGCACAGTAAAATTGGATACACTTTATGGTAAGGTAATATATATTTGATTGTCCTGTAAACCAGAGCCTCAAATTTGCATAAAACGTGAAAGAGTGTATTCTTTGATGAATAATTTTTGTGGAAAGGTCAATGTTCTTGTTTTTTTAGGCGTATAACCTTTCATAATCCGAAAAATGAACGAAACTAAATCAACAAAGACTCTGCTGAAGTGTAATAAGGGACAAACTGAAGAAGTTCATCCCAAAAATGTTACTGTATAATAGAAACTACTGAAGAGTGAAATTGGTCAGTAACTTGTTGTATTCACATATTTTGCCTACACATTGAATAATCATCAAAAAAATGAAATTTCTATACTTAGCTTCCTTCAGATAAATGACATTTCGGAAAATAACTTTCTTCAGATGAATGACGTTTCGGAAAATAAATTTCTTCCTTTCTTACGCCCAAACAACTATATTTCCTTTTACAAATGTTAAAATGTTCTTTAATATTATGCGCTGTCTCTAAATTATCGCTTACAACTTTCTGCCAATCAATAGTATCGAAGGTTATGTTAGGTGGGATGTCCTGATAATAATAATATTTTTCATTGCAATACGATCAACAGTTGACAGCAAAATTCAAACTTTCAAGAAGTTTATTCTCATTTGCCCTAAGAAAAAGGTAGGTATTGGTTTAACAATGATTAAAACAAAATAAAAAATTTAAATTCATTAGTTCCTTCAGTAGAGGTCTATATGCTTTTATTGCCTGATAGTAAGCTCCTTTCTCATAATATGTAAGAGTTATGGCTGGGGATAGCCGGTTCGTTACAATGTCTGGTATTAATATTCTTAATATTTGATTATTGACCACTATTTCTGGGAAACAGGTTAGAATATTTTTTTACAAAGTGGACAAGACCCTGGTGTTTTCCAGATTTCGTTTGGATCATCTTTGAACTTGTGAATTTTATCAAAATAGTACAATTTTTTCTTTGATTTAAGAATTACCACACTATTTTTTTGCCCAATAGATTTCCTTGGCTGGTTCTGGCGAAACATAAATAAAATTAGAAATACTACATAATAATTTTTAATGATACAAAATGATACAAAAACGACTTATGTTTCGGAATTTTTGTCACCTTCAAATTCTAAAATATCAATGATTTTCAATCACAGAAATGTACAATGAATAACTTCACTTAGAATAAATGTTTTGAGTTTTTAGTGATGAGACTACACTATGATATGTAGGAATAAAATTTATAAATTAGAGATATTATACAGAGAAGGTAAAAATAAAATGAAAAAACAGAAAAAAAATATAAAGTGGTTCAAAAAGTAAGATGCAGAAACTTTATCTGTTTACTACTATTACTTTTTCTGTTTACTACTATTACTTTTTCTGTTTACTACTATTACCTGTGTTGTACAGTTTCCGTAAACGTTTTTTCATGATTGGTTTATAGAAACTTGATGGATAATTATTTGCTTTTAACACTAATGTGATCAAATTTAAGTTTTTGGTCTTTTCTCATGGTGGGGAAGTCGAATTGCATGGTCTGTTACACTTATCAAACTTTTTTTGTAACAAGTGGGTGCATTCATTTCAAAGTTGAAATAGTGTTGTGATTAAATATTCTTTTTAAACCAATCAATCTTAATGTTTTCGTGTACATTATATTTCAGGGTAGTATCCTGTTATTTTTTCAATTGTGAATTGCAGGTGAGGATGGAAGTAGTTCAAACCTTGATGAGTGTATTTTGATTTGTTGACAGGGATACATAAAACACTTGAATTATTTTTCAAAACATAACTTTCAACATTATAAGGAATTTGAAATCAGGAGAAATTGCCATTTACAATTCTGAATTTCACAACAAACATCTCCAATTAATTGAGAACTACCTAGTGAAAAATAATTATCCTAGAGCCCTTATTAGAAAAATAATTAAAGAAAGAAATTACTCTTCCCAAAATACAGGGGTGAAACCCAAATATCACAAAATTCCATTTGTAGAAAATGTATCTGATAAAGTTGGAATGCTACTCAGTACCCAACAAATTAAAGTGGCCTTTTCAAATAAAAATACAGTTGGAAAGCATTTTTAACAGAACAAAAAATGAAAACACAAGACATACATCCAATATAGTGTACAAATTGAACTACGGAAGCTGTCACAAATGCATTGTTGGTCAAACCGGACGGCTCTCGAAACACGAGTTTCAGAACACATGATATACTTTAGGAAACTAAATGTAAAAAACCCCACAGTCGTCGTTGAAGATGAAAATGAATATAGACATATGTTTGAATAGAACACCTACACATGCGGATGGTGAATTAAAAAGTTATTGTCTACAAAATAGTTTTTTCTAGAATAACTTGGCAATGCCTCAGTGGAAATTCGAAAACAAGAATTCCTTAGAGAGCTAAAAAAATATGGAATCGAATGACGTATTCATATAAAAAAAAGAAACTAGTTAAAATTAAGTGTTAATATTAAGATTAAACATAGATACATACATGTGAGACTATTAGTTTAGGTTGGGTTTGTGACTGCTCAGCGAGTATACGTCATCAAGCCCCCGTTTATCACACAAGTTTCATATTCCTCTAGTGAGTAGAAAGCATTGTCCGTCAAGAAGAGTTTAATAGTGAATTTAAACGTAACTTAACTGGTAGCACATTATATAGTTTGTAGTTGTTTATATGAATCATGTCAATATCCTCTTGGATCTAATGATAATAAATATTATCAGTATCATTATTACACTGACTGTGATAGTGTAGTGTTATCACTAAAGTGAAATTACTTATTGTACATTTCTGTTTGTGGTTTATTAAAATTTTCTAACCTGAAGATGGCAAAAATGCTGAAACGTACTTCGTGTTTGTGTCATTGAAAATGAATATGTTGAGTTTTTAATTTTGGATATATATTGATCGAATCTGCCAAGGAAATCACTGAATGAAGGAAAACGGTCAGGATAACTCAGTATTTATATTTCTATGTCGTTTGTATATTCGCCATTTAATTCGTTTTAAATTATTAGAGCTATTTCTGAACTTTCTATAAGATATGCCTCTCATCTGAATTTTATCAGACTTTATTGTGAAACCAGGAAACATTTGATTTATAAGTATAAGATTCAATATGTGCCATATCATTTATGAGGGGGAAAACGAATGAAACTACAAATACATTTTGATAAGGGTTACTGCCCTAGATCGATAATTTTTTATGTACATCTCCATTGTTGGAAGAACTACAGAAATGTAATACATTTGCTTTTGGTGCTTACCATCAAAAAATATTTTTTTATTTATCCAAAACAAACAGTTTCCTGTGCCATGCAATTCTTTTTTCCTAAGGGGAGTCGCAAGCTATGAGGTTCTTGAAGCAATTCATGCATTAAAAAATTAGAAATCGGTAGATACACATGCTTTAAATTGCCATATCATAAGACAAACATCAGATATAATTCTTGGGCCATTAACATCANACCTTTATAGCATAAATAGGATTAGCTCGCACTAGTCCTTAGTTTTAATCTTCCTCTTTGAAGATGATCACTTGGTGATCGAAACACGTGTCGAGGTGTTGAAAATAACGATTTGGTGTTGGGGAAAAAACTCCAGTAATATTTAGGTATGCTAAGTTATTAAAAACTCCAAGGTATAGATTAACCAAATATCAACATAATTCTCCGAATATCAATCTATATAACTGCTTGCTGGAGAGAATCAAATCACTATCTTTTGATCAGTTCAAAAAACGCACAAGAAAATATATTCTTGAACACTGCTTTTACTCCACAGACGAGTTTCTCGTCACAACAAAGCAACTGAGTCATGCACTCAACACATCGCTTCTCTGAAATGTTCCATTCTGTTTATGCTATTTATTTATGCCTCACTTGATTATGTTTGTAACACTTTCAAAATATCATATGTTTTATTGTATAATTTTATTCATTGTATACTTTATATTGTATCTATTTATATATTATTGACATGCCATAAATGTATTTATATATGTAACGTGGTGAAAATATATCTATCTATCTACTGCACCGGATTGGCCCTTTTATAATAGTACAAGCATGAAATATAATAAATATTCATATACAATTTTCACCGTTCTCACTGAATCGATTGATAATAGTTTGCATTTTCGTAATATAAAGCCCAGTAGTTTTGATGTATTGACAGCGATTAGACTTATATGATCTACAAATCGAAATTGCTTTTTAAAGATTACTCCTATATCGTTCATTAAATTGACATGTGTTAGTAGATTATCATTCAGGGAGTATGAGGTGTGAAATTTTCTATTCACTTTGTAAAAGATGATAAAACTACATTTGCTGATGTTCATGTCAAATCATCTAGAGGAACAATTCGTTCAGGCTAGTCTCAACTCCCTACACTGTAGGTTAATGGACTGACACCTATTAGAAAACAACTACTCCCTTGGCAAATACCATGAAGGGCGTTGGATTATATTCGACAGGTGTCAAGTGCAGGATTCTTCACTGACGTTAATTCCTGTATATGCTGTTGGCGATACAACTGCCGCAATAGATTTTCAATTGGAATATACTTGCAGACCGGTTTCGGGCTGTTTGGCCACTCATCAGTGCAAGGTAGTGTCTATCATCAACATAAAGTCGATGATTTCCCAATGGGGATCATCTTCTAGACATAAAACTATTGAAATTTCCATAGAAAAAAAACACTAGTATATTTTTTGAACAAGTCATTACACTACAAAGCCTTTTAGGAAGTCCAAAAGACAAAGTCGAGAATTCGGAAAAGTCTGGAATTTACAAAATCAAATGTAAGGACTGCTTGTTATTTTCCGTGTCTGATACGGTCCTAGCATGGCCATGGTTGGTACGGTATAGTGGGCAGAGACCTTAATCTTTAGCACTAATTCAGATGGTGTAAGGCCAGCTTCTTTCTGATTATTTTCCTATCTTCGCAATGAAACTTAATTCTAGCGAATTTTCTTCTTCCAGTTGCTCTACCTCTTCTTTTGAAATCTTCAAAGAACTAAAACAGACTCTACTGGTGTGGCCTTTTCTGTTACATGCAAAGCATTCCCATGCTTTTGCTGGACAATTCTCTGGGCCATGCCTTCGTCCACATCTTTTGACGTATTACTAGATGGTGGTTGTGGCTGTGACTGTGATTGCGACCGATTCTCTAATTTAAATTAACTTTCACGACTCCCAAACTTCTTTTGATTTTAGTACTCTCCACCCATGGCTCTAATTTGACCCTCCGCTAGCTCCATTGCCACAGCAGTGTTAAAGTTATTTAACCATGTATTGAAGACTGTATTGAAGTATTGCACTAGCCTACTAGCTACTAGTTGTTGTCAATCACTTTATCTAAATCAACCTAATTCCAAAAATTTGAAAAGTTTCTCTTGAATAGGCATGTCGATGTATTCAGATCATTCTCCACTCTCACCTTTCTCTTAAGTGGAAACTAGATTCGCGATGTATTAATCTTATTTATTTTTTTCACTGATGAACGCGTCCATTTGTCTTTTACCAACAGTATCTACATACTGTACATACATTGTTGTAACAGTTGGGCTGAAAAGTGGGTAGGCTTACATAGAAAAAAAATGTATTGCCTTCGAGGGCGATACAACGATTATAGAGGTGATACAATTTTTCGATACCATTTTTATAGTACGATTTGTCTTTAGCCTTGAAATAGTCCTAGTTTCGTTAATTACCTTTTCATCGACGATACATTTCTTTCCAGCAAGCATTTTCTTGGAATCAGAACAAGAAAAAGTCGCTAGGTGCCAGATCTGGAGAATACGGTGGATGCGGAAGTAATTCGAAGCCCAATTCATACAATATTTCCATCGTGCCCATTGATGATGAAGCATCACTTACTTTTTTCAAATGGGACCGTTTTTCGTGATGTTGTTCTTTATATGCTAGGTAATAGTCCTTTTCAAGAAAGTCGATGAATATTATCACATGAGCATCCCAAAATACTAATACCATAACCTTGTCAACCAACTGTTGGGCCTTTCCACGCTTTGGAGTTCACCACGTGGAACAGCTTCAAACAATGCTCATCAATTCGTTGTTGTTTTTGGTCGATTGTGTGCCTGCGCGGCACCCTCTTTGAACAGAGCTTTCTCATACCCAAATATTCATGCACGATATGTCCAACACATTCCTTTGATATCTTCAGACCTCAGGATAGTCAATCAACTTCACTTTGCAGTCATCCAAATTTATTTTTTGGACTTTTTTATGTTTTCATCGGTAACAGGCTCTTTGGGGCGTCCACTGCCTGCATCGTCCTCGGTGCTCAATTCACTTCGTGTAAACTCAGCAAACGACTTCTCAACGGTTGATTTTCCTAGTGCAAAGTCCGAATAATGTTTATCAAGTCAAGCCCTGGCTTCAACAGTATTTTTTTGCCAAAAATCAATGGTTTATCAGCACACGAAATTCCTTTTTATTCGTTTTCTTCAATCTAACAAAAGTGGCTTCAATCAAAATGTTCTATCCCACAAACTAATAATCCGATAGCTGTGAAACTTGTATAAGTGTCTTTTGAAGGTTAGGGTTAACTGATGATCATATTTATAGGTTTAATGTGCCATCTGCCCACCTAATATTTCTCAAGATACGTGTTCAAGGCAAAACATTCTGTTCTACTGCAAAATGACAATTTTGTTGACTTATCAATTTAAACAGGTTGTCTTTTCAATTCTTTTCAGAGCCAAAACGTAAAAGGACTCCAAAAGTCGGAGATGAGTGTGCCTTCAGTCACATAGAGTCTCCCTCGGAATTCTATATACATATAGATGATGAAGAAACTAGTATGATCGACAGGTAAGCTACTTACTCGAATTCACTATTATTATTGAAATACATTGACAAAATTACGTATTCAAATTCACCAAACAGAAAAATCAATAAAAAAAGGATTTGAACTTTTGTTATTTCCCATGTACCATGTACTTTAAGATAAACTCAGATAGTTGTTGGTACACAGATGGATCAAAAACACCTTCCGGTTCTGGTGCAGGCGTTTATAGTCGCATACCAAAGACAGAGATATCTACCTGCCTAGGAGCTTATGCGACTGTATTTCAAGCGGCATTGGAAGCTCTTGGCTCCTACTGAGCAACGTCTAAATTGGTAGCAAATTGCAAAAAACGACTCTCCTCGATAGGAAGACTCAACAGATTGTCTCTGGTCTGGATTCCTGGCCATACTGGCCTGGAAGGTAATGAAGCTGCCGACTCCCTTGCAAAGGAGGGTGCTGCAAGCAGCTTCATTGGTCCAGAACCTGTCATCGGCATCCCCTTAGGCTTTGCCAAACAAACGTTGAAC
Organism: Leptinotarsa decemlineata; assembly: GCF_000500325.1. Classification (NCBI taxonomy): domain Eukaryota; kingdom Metazoa; phylum Arthropoda; class Insecta; order Coleoptera; family Chrysomelidae; genus Leptinotarsa; species Leptinotarsa decemlineata. The sequence goes on along the minus strand of NW_019291713.1, from coordinate 90,501 downwards.
ACCTGGATGGCAAGAAGATTTATGGACGTCTTGCAGAACCTTCCAAGATTGGCTCACTCCAAGGCGTTTATTCAGATTGGCTCACTCCAAGGCGTTTATTCACCCTTCAAAGCTTGATACCAAACAGTTGTTGGACTACAGTAGGGATGAATTACGATGTCTATCAGGCCTTCTTACAGGTCACTGTCAGTTGAATCATCATATTCAGAGACTCGGACTGTCGGAAGACAGTGTGTGTCGCCTCTGTTTGGAAAATGATGAAACAGCAGAGCATATACTTTGTACCTGCTCCGTTGGGGACTGAATCAGGTTTTTAGAGTTCGGTAAAGCCGTACTCTTACCATCTGACCTGAAAGATCACTCACCATACAAACCAATCAGCTTCGTTAAGAAGCTGGGTTTATTTGGTCGAGTGTGAATAGATTTGAGCCACAATAAACCCTTGAGGGTTGCGGTGGAGGGTCGAATACACCCACTCAACCTCACTCACCTAACCTAAGATAAACTCAATATCCATCCCTGAACTTACTGAATAATTGAAATTGAAAAGACCCCAAAGTTGCATGATAGCAATGATGTCCTTTCATGTACCCCAGAGAAACACAAGGAATAAATATTTATTAGCTACTTCCACATATAACACCAATGTGAGGAAAAACTCTCCAATAAATAGAATTACAGACTCATTCAACAGATACTGTTCCAATTTGGACGTTTTCTCCATGTCCTTACAAATGTATAAAAGTAACATAAGGAAAATTCATTATTTGTCATATTGTATTATAGTGATTAAAGCCAATTTCATTTTCAATCTATTTATAACAATTTGATCAACAAAATTAAGACTTTGATTGCGGAAAATAATGGAAGATATCTTTGAGGTTTATAATGAAACCTCAGATGAAATTGAATTGAAATCAATGATAAACCACATATCTCCTAATATTTTCGGAATAATCAGTGAGTATAAAGTCTTCATCAGCTCTAAGTGCACTCGACAAAGTCTATGTCTTACCCAAAACGAAATTTTCGCCTGTCATTGCCTTGTTTCACGAATTCAGAAGGCTGGAGAAACTATCGATGAATATCTTCAAGAACTGAAACAATTGTCGAATTTTAAAGCTGTAGCAGCAGAACAGAATCAGAATGATAGTATGTATAAGAGATGCTTCATTGCCGGTTTGTACTTACATTACTTTCAAGTTGAATGAAGCTTTTGATAAAGCTCGATCTCTGGAAATGCCTCAACTAGATTCTGCAAAGTGCAAATTTGATTTGACTTTTTGCTTTTCATTCAGAAACAAAACTGACAATAAGTGTAGCTATGTAGAACAAAAGAATCTCAACTGATTAATACAAAATTATATCCATCTAACAAACAAAGCAACCCAAACAATGATAGATGCGTGATCAAAGCATGATCACCACACACATCTGCATCTATTGAGTGAAATAAACAAGCCTCCTTACGCTGGGTGCCAATCAGATTCAACTGCAATCATTGTTATAGTGTCGGAGTGGTCAGTTACGTTTCAACACCTGTGATGTGTTCATATACGGTATTTTAAACTTCATAATTTTTAAAAAGTCAAGTACTAATAAAGCCGAATAAAGTGCAAATTTTTGTCCTTACCCCCCACCTAAAGAATGTTCCTATACTCAGCCGCATATTATTAAAAAAATAAAATAAAATTTAGGATGCTCTTCAGTGCGACTCTGTACAAGCAGCCTTGTCTGGGAGATCTTGTGCACTATACATGATAATGTTTCGGAGTACTCCGTTGCTTGGTTGGAGTCTAGGTATGAAATTAATTAACTTCCTCCGGGGCTCGCAAATGACTAGTTTGGCTTTAATAAAATTATTTTTGTGATGGGTCGACGATAAACACCTGTTGCTGTAGTCACTTGAACTATTAGTACTCTGCCATCTGGACCAGGAAAAATTTGAGTAACTTTTCTTTGCGGCCATGAGTATCTGGGAAAACTAACATCTGCAATAATGACAGTGTTCTTTCTGCAACATCACTGCCATTTGCCGGTAACCCCCGTTTCTAGAAAAGGTCCGTATATCTTTGTGCCACTAGCCATTGTTTTCTTAAATGTGAAATTGTATTAGCAGAAACACCCAGTGAATTCACTTCATTGGACTTTTCAATAAGGAAGTGGTTGGGCGTCAAAGCTTCCGCATCTTGATGATCAGAAGGCACATAAGTCTTTTTTTTTTGCTATGCACAAATGGACTTGACATTACTGGCAAAAAATGTGTGTCCGAGATTTACAAGTCGGCATTTTGCACCTACTTGCAAAATTATTATTGTCAAATTCGGGACAGTGCTTTATTCCATCGAGTCTAACTTCGTCTACTGTCTTCATTTCTTTTCGGTTTCTGATCCTTACCATCGGTGAAATTGTTGGCGAATCTCTCGAAGGCCGTCCTCGTGATTTCGGTGTCGACTCAGCCCTGGTCCAACCAATTAGGCCCTCAGCAACATATGCACGAAAATGCAATAAATCTAAAATTGTATTTTTGTTCACTCCAAGATCCTCAGCCTTCTGCCGGTACTCGATCCAACCGTTTGTGCATGCTATATCGATTCCATGGGTGAACATACGAAGTGTCCATTTACGAATTCGAATTTTGGTTTTATAGAGTGTGAGCAGAAAATCCATTTTGTCTACCCCTTCCATATGGCTGTTGTATCGTTTGATAACTTCCGGCCGGGGGATATTTATATATTCTTTTTTCACCTTATCCCAACGTTTGCGTGAATCAGCCTCTCCCACACTCATGTAGTTGGACGCGATGACAACACTTTTACTATCAAACTATTTGGTGAGCACCACTTGGCCATCGTTACTGATGTGTTCTTCCGCATATCTACGACCTTTACTTTTCATTATAGTGTCTGAGGAGAATGGAGGTCTACCAAAACGGTCCACCCGTGCGGTACCAGAAGCGTAAATGTATGAATTTCTCAAATACTGCAGTAAATTATAATTCGAAAAATAGTTGTCAAAGTAAAGTTGTATGTTGACTTCCTTCAGCCTTTCAGAAAGTTTGAGTACAATTGAAGCTACAAGTCCAAAAACTTCTTGCTGCTCAATAGTCAGCTCAGTTGTACTCCCTTGGTATATGAGAAAATCATACATCAGACCACTCGACCTTTATAAAGCGAACTGTTTGATACCCCATGGACAAGGTTTTCCCTTTATATACTGCTTCACATTTAGCCTCCCTTTGAAGGGAATCATTTGCTCGTCGATGCTCAGCTCCAATTCCAATTGAAGGGTGGTCATTTGTTCACATAGGGTGTTATACAATGGCCGTACTTTCCACATTCTGTCCGTATAATTTGGGCCCCTTTCTAGTACATTCAAGAAATGCAAGGCTGTTCGCAGTCGGTGAAATCGATCGCGAGGCATTGCATCGGCGATCATGGGCACACGTAATCTATTTTCCTAGTAACATCTTACTCTGGGATAATGAAGATTGCCCATCAATATATGTATTCCGATGAGTGTCTCCATTTCATCTATCGTTGTTAGTGGGCATTTCATAAATTTCTGCACAACATATAGATTTGTATGCTCAACCATGGAAGAGATAAGCTCAGGAGTAAAATACTGCCAAAAGAAATACAGAGGACTTTCAAGATCAGTCACTTCATTTTTTTGGCCTGTGCCAAGTGATGTTTGGGGTAATATATCTCATATTTTTTCGCCAAAAGATGTCTTTTTTTGAGCGTCAATTCATTATTTTCGAAGTAATTTTTTATTCGAGCAGATTTACTCAAAGGATATTCTTTGTCGCTGACATTTGTTTTACTTTGTGAAACATATTCACTTTCAAGGACATCATCAAGTCTCTGTTCCTCGATGTTTTCTTCTTCCGGGAGAATATCTTCCACATCGTCTCCTCGAAGAGGCGCGATTACATCTGTAATTTCATAATTAGCACTAGAAATAACATTGAAAATCACGTAGAAATACCAGAATCTGATTCCCATCCATCGTCTTCGTCACTCAAAATGTCAATATCCGACAGGTCTTGATGAATCAGCTCAAAGAATTCGTCATGAGACAGTCCCCTTTTAGCCATTTTTTGAAAAAAACGCTGAAATAATTGGATTCCTTTTGAATTGAAAATAAAAAAGGTTAGAATTTTGTGCATACCTTTCAATCGTCGAATCCCAGTGTGCACTCTTTTAGCCATTTTTTGAAATAACGCTGAAATAATTGTATTCCTTTTGAATTGAAAATAAAAAAGGTTAAAATTTTGTGTATACCTTTCAATCGTCGAATCCCAGTGTGCACTGTCGTGTACAGGCATTTGACAGTCCCAAAAAACCTACACAAAAACATTAGGCCCCGATCATCTATGAAAACACACACTTTGAAACCTTATTGTAACACTATATTATTTGTTTGAATATATTTCAAACTATCTGTTAAGTACAATGAATATCCGAGAGACCTGCGGAGAAATGTTGCCATCTGCCTTCCCGAGATGGTAATTTGTCGATAGTTTCAGTTATTCGTTCAGAGATGACAGTTCATTTATATCTCATCTAACATCAATTAGGTATACACTCAAATGTACGTTGGGTTCAAAGCGCTCCACAATAAGAAATTCTCTATATGTGATGATCAAACTTACGTACACTACAGTGTACGCCAGGTCCGAAAGGGTTAAGATGTGCAACCTCCTGCTGCTGGTAATGATCCGACAAGTCATAGCATCGAAGTTTCGCCAGATTCAGAAATATCAAGCGCAACTGCTCTGGTTGTTTCTTGATTGCGTTATTCGAAATACGGGTATAATAGAAGGTCGCTTGTTGATCTTTGTTTCCAAAAGTAACATTGATGTTCGCTCAAGAAGTTGAAGCCTTCCAAATATTTAAGGATACAGGTGATTTACGGCTTACTTCATGATTTTTGATATCACTGATAGCAAAGCGACAATTTCAGTAAGAGTATTTAAGATCTCTTCTTTCGGGCTTGTTGGGTAAGAATTACCTTTAAGCACTTTTAACATATTTAATAATACTTACATTCATCCCACATGACTGTTGCTGGTGGATTCTTGAACCATTTTATATGACGAATGCAGCAAAACTATTGAGTTCGGTTTGAATCTAGTTCTTGGATGGCTAGTTTCATTTATTTTTTCAGCACCGCAGAGGTTTGGTCCACTATCAGGAGTGTATTTCTTATAGATTACCTCTTCTACAAATGAATCTACGAATTGGCACGATGACAGAGTCGTAGTAAGGAAAGAAGCCAGTTCTAGATGAATTACCCTCGTTGATATGCAATTAAAAATAACCCCGTACTTCTTTTCCTACCTTCTGCCAATTGTGACTCCCATCGGACCAAAATGTCCATGCTTGTAATCAAGAATGGTCTGCATTGTCACACTGTCCTGAAATGCGGAATAAGTCCCATCTGTTGAGTTTCAATCCTGGCGTTATTTTTCTTGCATATAATGCAGGAGATATAAAAGCTTTTACTGCTGATCTCACCTTGATTATACAGGGCTTTTCATGATCAGCATTAATTAGCCGTTTCTGGCAAACTATTCAACGGATCAACCTGAAAATTCCACAGTATGCATAAGTCAATATGACCTACACGCCTAAAATATTTTAGACGAAGTGGCGTTGTCGTTTCTACTATAAAGTGGCGGCTTTTTTGATTTTTCAAATGGTAGTTTATTCCACATAAACGCAGTTCTCCAAATAAAAGAGTTGTTAAAGAGTGAAGTTCGAGGTGTACTGAGTTGAACCTCAAAACGATAAGCAGCCACAGTCCATTGCGTATTTCTGCTATATAGGTACCGCTCTTGGTAGAATCAAATGTGCCAAGTCACTTGAACATCTCCCGTGAAAGTATCTACAAACGAAAGACAAATCTCCAACTTTTCTTTGATGTTTCAGACTATCAGACTACATGATTGGTGTTCATTTTAACCCCCAATAAAGTCATCAAAGCGGAATTGTCTGTCCTGAAATTATTATATTCTGTTCGGAAATATTTATCTTTTTGGAGAAAACCGATGCCTGGTTACTTTCAACCAAATTCAAAATCACCCTGTAGATCCTCATTAAGATATGCAACCTCCTGCTGCTGGTAATGATGTGTGTGGCTGGAGAGCCACACACAAAAATGATCCGACAAGTCATAGCATTGAAGTTTCGCCAGATTGAGAAATATCAAGCGCAACTACTCTTGACTCTCCATGTTTCTTTATTGCGTTATTCCAAATACGGGTAATATACGATAGAAGATCGCTTGTTGATCTTTGTTTCCAAAAGTCACATTGATGTTCGCTCAGAATGTTGGAGCCTTCCAAATATTTGAGGATACAGGTGATTTACGGCTTACTCCATGATTTTTGATATCACTGATAGCAAAGCGACAATATCAGTAAGAGTATTTAAAATCTCTTCTTTCGGGCTTGATGGGTAAGACTTACCTTTAAGCACTTTTAACATATTTAATAATTCTCACATTTATCCCATATGACTTGTTGCTGGTGGACTCTTGAACCATTTTATATGACGAATGCAGCAAAACTATTGAGTTTGGTTTGAATCTAGTTCTTGGATGGCTAGTTTCATTTATTTTTACAGCACCGCAGAGGTTTGATCCACTATCAGAGTGTATTTCTTATGGATTACCTCTTCTACAAATGAATCTACGAATTGGCACGATGGCAGAGTCGTAGTAAGGGAAGAAGCCAGTTCTAGATGAATTACCCTCGTTGACATGCAGTTAAAAATAACCCCGTACCTCTTTTCCTACCTTCTGCCAATTGTGACTCTCACCGGACCAAAATGTCCATGCTTGTAATCAAGAATGGTCTGCATTGTCACACTGTCCTGAAATACGGAATAAGTCCCATCTGTTGAGTTTCAATCCTGGCGTTATTTTTCTTGCATATAATGCAGGATGATACGAAAGCTTTTACTGCTGATCCCACCTTGATTATATAAAATTGTTTCCTTGAATGGTTCATGATTTTTTCTTTTCATTGATGAGGATTTAGTTTATGATAATGTATTATCAACAAAATGGTCATCCATTTTCTTGAATCCAGAACAATAGGCTATCTCATACGTATACCTTCAACCATTCATTTACTAAGTCTGGCGATAAGTAAATTTGAATTTAGAAGACGACTTTGTTATCTAGGTTTTTTCATATGATTTAATATCTCAATATTTTCGAAGAAACAACTCATTTGTTATTTCCTAATGATTTCGAGCTCAATCTTTTGAAATTCTCCAACCGTTAGCTCATCCGACAAAATCTGAGAAGTTGGTAGACCAATTTTCTTCTTCACGAGTTAAATGGATCTCATCACCCAAGCGACCGCTGACTTGTCATAAATAAGTCGAACATCTTGAAAAATGAAAAATTTCTTCACATCTCTCGTTGATTACATGAACAATATTTTCCTTTTTTTCTACTTCTGTGCCATCTTTTGTCTTTTCTTCAGAATACGGTCTTCTGATCTCTTTCAAAGTCAAGTACTGAGGACCTTCAAACCAAATTTGGAAGTAATCAGTGTTCCTGGGACCCCTGGTTGCTTCATCTGCTGCATTGCACTTTGCGTGTAGCCAATGCCAAATATCTGCGGCATTGGACATTTTAATGTTGATATCACAGAAATTTTAATAATGGAAGTGCAGGTATACGAACCTGTTAACGATTAAATTAATGAAAAAATTCTCCACATGAAATAAAATGTACACGAAAACCATTGTAGGAAATAACTTCTATATATAAAATCAGTACACAAAATCGAAAGATCACAAAATATTTACCTAAACTATGAAAACGTTCTTCGATTAGAAAATTGTAACAAACAAATCGGATTATAACAGTTGTATTCACACCGAGTTGACAACAATAACAACAAAAATGGTATCTGTCAAATTGGATCACTATATTTCAGTTCTGTGATTGGATATTAAAAAACCAATACCCTTGGCAACACTGTAGACACGATCAATGTTATTGGTGAACAGACACGCGGCCAATTTGAACTCTTGCTTCTCGAATTTTTCTGCAAATATAAAGAGATTTTGGGACCGATTAGGCTTGATAAGTATAATATACCCCTAACTCGATCAGCATATAAGCAAACCAGGATCATTTTCAATAGTATGAATCTAGCCCATTCTGGGTACTGTCATGGGTTTCAAGGAAGTGACTCCTGACTTAGCCATTACCAAGGTATTGTGAAATCTGATCACTGGAGTCTTTCATTCGAAAACATGACTCAGCAGCATATCATTTTTCACCGCCATCAGTGAAAATATATAGTTGCATTTCAACAGTACAACATACAGCTGCTGAATACATCGAGGAATTTTCAAAATTTTTATTTTGTATAGAGCAGATATATTTTTGTGAACCAGACTTACTGTTTCAAGAATAAATAGAGAGGTCATTGTTAGTATTCCTTGTTCAATGAATAATGGTTTGCAGAGTTCTTGAAAATAATGTAAAGGGATTGAAGTCACTTTTGAAATAGAGGTTTGATTTGGCTTAACAAATCAATGTGAGCTTGAATGATTTTTTTTAAAATTTCGATACTATTGTTTTTGGGTTTTCAATTATATGATCACCTATCTTGAATGTAATAGGTATCGCTTTGTGTATTATTTTTATTTGTGATCTCAGATTCGTTCCATAAAGAGCAACTTGTACTTGGTGAATTGAATATAGCGTTTTGATATTAGTGTTTCCTTTCTTCTTTCATCAATAAATTGATGAGTGGAAGTGGAGGTTGAGTGGAAGAACAACTCAGTAGCACTTGTGCTAACTAAGTTGAACTTCGCCTTTTGTTATGTCAGCAACTAGCTCTCTAATTTATTTAAATATTTGTATGTAACTACAGCTGGGTAACAATAAAGACGATTATTATTATTATTATTAAATGGTGCTTTTCCTTAGATTCTTTATGTGCAGGTTCAAAAATAGAATAGGCATTGTTCAGTATAAACAAATCTTTTAAAAATGTACATTCTGCACTAGAGGTCTATTCCTACTTTTTAATTTATATGTCCCTCATCATAACCACTGTAAAAGATTAGAATGATTACATAAAGAGTTTTTGAATTTTTTTTATTCCAGCATTAATGAGCAAAGCAACGAGTATTTTAAAGGAACAGTTTCATCATATTGCAGTAAACGTGCGGCTGTAGGTGATATTGGTAAATTTTGCTTTTCATATATACCAGATTATCATGGATGGTTCCGAGTGGTGGTTTTGGACTGGTGTTTGGTAAGTTATAGCAAAAGTATAACTCTTGGAAATGACATTACTTTTATATTTTAGAATGATACAGAAAACGTCCTAATTCAACTTGCAGACTATGGAAATATACGAAATACGTCATACAAAAACCTCAGGAAAATGATTAAAGAAATTAGCGACATACCGTTACTTGCGATTCGATGTCACTTTCCTCAGGTAAGATTTACCAATATGTTATGGGTATCAACTTTTCGTTCAGGAAATGCGGTTATATTAAATGATTTTTTCCTATCATTTCAGATGTTTCCATTTGGTTCAACAGCCAATAATAAGCTAACTGATTGGCCAGATGTTGCTATAGAAGCTCTTATAGGCTTAAGCAGGAATAATGAAAACCAAAATATGTTCAAAGTAGTGTATGCAGAGAAAAAATCGTGAGTACTTATTCTCATTTTAGCATTTCATTATATCTATCAAAAGGTAAAGGATAGGAAATTTCTTAAATTATCATGCAGTTGCGTATCTACTAACTTGCTGTAGGATGCCAATTTTTCCAATTATCTTTAAAAGAATGATACATTTCTTTTCATCTGTGTCTTCCGATACTGGGGAGCCCGAACATTTTTTTGAATATAATCAAAATTGTTTATTATTGATTTGAAATCCCTGAAAGAGTCTGTGAAAAAATTATTAAAAAAATTAAAAAAGGATTAGCTGAAAAAAATAATAATTATAATAAGCAAAAAAACTGAAATTGCAATGAAATAAAATACAAACAACAACCAAAAAATTAAAAAAACAAGAAATGAAAATTAAATTATTCCAAACCTAGTTACTTCACGACGTTTCGATTGTTAGTATCCACAATCGTCTTCGGGTGATAACTGACTGGCTGACTCCGAGATCTGACTATTTATAGGTCATTCGAGTGCTTTCACCTATCCCCTCTTCCCTATCTGAACAAGAAATCCAACCACCATCAATCGACTAAGAGAGGAATCACCAAGACTCTACTAGACCGTGCTTTCGGGCTCTGTAATACAAAGGAAGGTTTCGAAAAGGAACAACGAAATGGTTACTCCAAAGTGATGGCGGAACAAGCTTTAGCTAGAAGACAGCAAGAGCTCCACAAGGAAGAGAAGCCGCCACAACCAGTACTTGTACTTCCCTACATCAGAGAATTGTTGGAAAGAATAAGAAGGATTGGGTCCAAGTCATCAGAACCTGCTTCAAATCTGGGAACACTATACGTAGCAGCCTCACAAAAAACAGGCCACCAAACGTGGACTGTGATTCCAAGAATTGCATTTACCAGATACCTTGCGAGTGCAGAAAATCATACATCAGTGAAACTAAGAGGCCATTGAAAGTTCGCATTGCCGAGTATAAGAAACACACACAGCGAGGAGAAACCAGCAAATCAGCAATAGCAGAGCACATTTAGACTCATCAGCACAGCATCAAGTGATCCCAAGCTAAGATCATACACAGGGAGGAACATTGGTTTAGGAGTAAATTCAAAGAAGCCGCATACATGTTGTCCAACAATGTAGTTAGCCAAGCTACCGTAGAGATACGCTACACACGTACGGTTATCTCCCGCTGAACCGGTGAAGCGGAAAAAGGAAAGCGGAGATAACTGAAAGTACTCGAATGACCCGAAGACGATTGTAGATACTAACAATCGAAACGTCGTGAAGTAACTTGGTTGGGAATCTTTTAATTTTCATTTCTTGTTAATAATTTTTTTTTTAATTTTCATCTTGTGGTAATAGTTTAATTTTTTGGTTGTTGTTTGTATTTTCTGTATCTGTAGAGTAGGGAGGGTGAGTGTAAGCCCACGCACTTAGGCCACATGTGACCCATTGTACATCCTCCCAAGGAGTTGTTCTCCTAGGTCGTTGTCCATCCTGTCCTTTCCAGGAAGGTGGACAGGTCGCTGGGAGACATCTCCTTTATATCGGCAGGTGTAGGCCAAGACTCGCCGAACACACACTCTCTTATTGACGATAACTCCGGGCACTCGCACAGGACATGCCTGACAGTCTCATCTTCCTGTTGTTTGTATTTCATTTCATTGTAATTTAAGTTTTTCTGCTTAATATAATTATTATTTTTCAGCTAATCTATTTTTTTATTTTGTTACAGATTCTTTTCCGTATTTCAAATAAATTTATATCATATTAGACAATGGAAGTACGAACTAATGAGATTTCAAAAACTATTTCATTTCATCAATTACTTTTGTCTCAATAGTAACTGTATCTAAATCTGCAATGTACTGATCCATGAATAATTTGAATGTATTCACCAGTTATTCATCAATATAAATAGTTCATCTGCCAGTAGATCTTGCCATGATTTTTCAAAATTAGTTTATCATTTTCTGTTTTTTGTGCAAGGTTCCTTCCGTTTTTATACCAAATAAATTTGAAGCCATATTTCTTCAGTTCTTTTGATTTCCCAAATAAATATTTATTTCTTGGTGTCAGTTCTTCATTAATATAAATTACATTTGTAGATTCTCTTATTCCTAAAGATTCAGTGGTAAAATTTCCATTTGTTCTATAAAACATTTAAGCAGCATACAAAATACTTCTTTTNAACATCTTCCAAATAAACAAAATTACTAACAGAAATAAAAATCATTTCTATTATTAAAAATATTCAAGTAATCAATTGCAACTACTCCTCAACCGGGTTCCCCAATGAATTTTGAAAAAAAAATACAGAAAATAGTTTTGCGTTGCTGACCCTTTTTTTGAGATGTCATTTGAGACATTTTTTTTTAATCTCAAATAGGGGAAGCACACATTGATACACCCTGTGTGTGTACCGGTATGCGTGTGTATTTTACTGATGACGATCAATTATTTCGAAACACACGTCTACGATTTTTTCTGAATGCTACTTCCGATTTAACTCTCTTAATTACTCATTTTGTTTTAAGACAATCCGTTGCCATTGACCTAATCTGTACTCTGGATGGATCAAAAGATACTGTTGGACAAATATTGATGGATATGGGAATAGCTGTACAGATTTTTGAGGTAAGTTAATCATATGAATAATGTATTTTTTGCCGTAGTATGTATGTGTGTTTTTCAGGAACATCAATTATGATGATTTTTCGAATTGGACGAAATTTAGTGATAAAGGGATCTCAATTGGAATATACATTAGTTCTATATGTTATATACGTTTATATTTTTATTTATACATATATTGATTGCGAATTAAAATAATCTTTTTAATTATTACTCTTTATAACTACCATTATTCCTACCTACCCTAATACAAGACAAAATAACTATCAGTATAGTGGAGACTTTGTTACATGGGTCTGATTATAGAAACGCTCAGTTTTTAAGCTGTGGGGACTGAAACAATAATTTACTGGTATTACAACGTGCTTCAGAAAGGTTCGGCTCATCGGATTTCGTCAAAAATTAGGTATCGATTAGCATGCCTTATAGAACGGCCTTAAAATGAAGGAAATGAAATTGTTAAAACCATTTTCTAACAATCTGGATGTAGCAAACTCCAGCATGATAACTATACACTGTCTGTTAGAAAATAAGGTGAATTTTCATTTTTGTTAAAAAAAGTTTTAGTTGTTCATCAATTTCTATTTTGTTTCTTTCAAAGTAGTGCACCTCGGATAGGTACAATACACATGTGTCCTCGAAGCAGTTCTGATGTGCACTTTTTGGTATGATAACTCGGTTATCACCCGAAGATGATTGTGGATACTAACAATCGAAACGTCGTGACGTAACTTGGTTTGGAATCTTTTAATTTTTCATTTTTTGTTAATATTTTTTTAATTTTCAGTAATCGGTTTCTGAGGTCAACTAAGCAAATGCGTCACTTTTCGAAAACGCTAGCTTTTACTGTTTCCGAAATGGCCCCCTGTAGGCCCATAACGAGGATTTTCTTGGTGTCTATATTTATAATGATCGGATCCAGTGGTATCAATAATCCTCAACGGGATCCATCTTTCAATGATAATCCCCAAATACATTCAACACTGGGTCCACCGATAATACTAGAACGGGTATATCTCGTGCGACACTTCCAAAGTTCCCTTCAGATACAACCGTCTATGCCATGCGGGAATGCTTAGTCAAGTTTCTTCGTGGAAGGCGAGACGCCACTGTTCGCCTTTCCGACGCGGACAGTGTGTCAGGCAGGAATGCTGACTGTTAACCGTTTCTCCATTCTCCATCCGTCCCGACACCGATGTTCCCGGGGCCAACTCATAACCAAATGTAAATTCAACATTTTCCACCCCACTTTGCGTATAGGCACAGTATTTCTGTATACAGTAGTTTCACTCAGCGTCGGTCCCTTTGATGTCGGTGTCCAGGAGTTTTATTTTTTATAATGATGACGTATTTGACACTAATGACATTTCTCCCTACTTCAATCTCAACCAAAGCGTGTATACACTGCTCAACATAACAACTATTCA